>JAPYYW010001532.1:0-28138 GCA_030522545.1 Cremastinae sp. A BG-2022a
TAAGGAATGATAACTTTTTGAAAAATTGATGAATCGATATAATTCCAACGCCATTCGCTTCGTTTTGCAAAAATCTTTAAAAATCACCCTTAATAAAGTGGATTTGGTGAAGTGAAAGAAAAGTTATCGCTAATTGAAATTTTCATGGGTCCACGAGACCCAGTGTGACTCACCAAATTTCATGAAATTTTTTTTTTCGATTTTAAGAGCCTATTCGATCGGAAATTTTGTGTAGATAACGAAAATGACAATTATTCGGGGCGAAATCAAAGAATTCATATTGAAAATTTCAAAAAACTGATCGAAAAGTCAGTTTTTTAAATTTTGCAATATGAATTCGTGAATTTCGCCCCGAATAAGTAGCATTTTCGTTATCTACAGAAAATGTCCGATCGAATGGGCTCTTAAAATTGATTTTAAAATATTAAAAAATGTTTGCCAATTTTTGTAGATGACGAAAATGCTAATTATTCTGGGCACAATCCAAGAACTCGTAATGAAAAATCGAAAGAACTGACTTTTCGGTCAGTTTATTGAGCTTTTTAATATGAATTTCAATAATATGAATTATATGAAGTGTACGCCTAAAACAACTGCAAAATATAAATATGTGAACAAAGAAAAAGCGGCCGTATTGTTGCTCGGTGAAATAATGAGAAACATTTTGTTATTCGCCGATTTTTTAAATAGAATTATCTTAACTTTTTGATTTTCCGTATAAATTTTCTTTATTGTTGGTTCTGTCTCAAGACACCTTAATGCGTTAGCGGTGGCGAATGGAGCATTTGTATGGATGCGAAGTCCGGTGTCCCAGGATGCGTAACTCGAGCGCTTGATTGGCTCTATTACAATTACATTATTCGGCGTACATAGGAGGCTCTCTGCGACGAAGCGTGTCCGCCAGGGCACGAAGGGTGTAATGTTGTTCGTACTAACGAGGAGAAAGCAGTATATTAACTGAGGAATGGCGGGAGTATGACGAGGAGAGAAAATGAGGCAGAGAGAGAGAGAGAACGTTTGCGGACTCGCCGAATGGGAATTTACTGTCACAAGGGCGGAAAGCTCAGGGTATTCAAAGAGCTCGGAGACTCGCCGATGCGACGTTATGGGTGTGGAGTAACAGCGCTTCGTTAGCTCTCCGCGCGTGTATCAGCTCTGGAACCTGTGAAATGTGTGGAGAAAGGGAGCAAAATGGAGTCCCCCTGGCCTCTCGCGATATAACAGGACAGATAGTGCGAAATCCACGCGGGTGTCGAGAGGAAAGCATTTGCCAGAGAAATGTGTACGTAGTGAGAGAGGGAGGGAGGGAGGGAGGGCGAAATTAAGAGAAGGATAGAGCGAGTCCGAGTCTCGTGATGAACGACGTCAGCCCAGTTGGCTGGCATCGCAATGCTGGATGCATAACTGTCATCACTGCTCCAAACTAGATCAGCCGCGACGTGTGTTCCGCGCTAACGTTTTCTCGGCTCTCTGCTGCGTTGTCCCGCCCGTCACAGCCATCTTCTCGTTCTGCCAAATGAAACCTGGCTCGCACTCGCGTTTCGCTTCATCCTTCCATCGCTATCTCGTTTTTCTCTCTCACATTCGCTTTCAAAATTTTTCACACCCCCCGCAGTGTCACAAATTCTCGTAAACCTGTCTCATTTATCTTCCTTGCACTCGATATTCCTCAATCGTTGACTCACTCAGTGCCGAAATTTCTCGGAAATTGTAAAATTTGTCTTTTCTCATTTTATTTCTCTTTCATATATCGTTTTGGCTCTTTTACTGCGATCGGGTGATTTCGAGTTTCGAGAAATTATGCGAATGCAGGTAAAGCGCGAAGAGTGAGCGACCGCAGAACGAAAGTGGAGCGAAGCTTTTATAATGGTAAGGGAGGAAAACAAGGAGGTTTGAGGCCTCGGAATAAAAGGGATCGAGCAGCAGTATAGAAACGTGGAAAAGGAAAATAAAGGGGGTGAGAATTGCACGGAAATGGGAAGGAGTGGGCAAGTGCCTCAGTTCGTTGACTCGACGTCGAATCGCGAAGGGGTGAGAAAGAGCGTTGGAAGTGCGAGAGCCCTGTGCGGGAGGATACGATTCATAAAGCAGCAATTACCAGACCAGCAACCCGTTTCCTCGAAACTCGCTCGTCGCGGCCTTGAACACCAACACCATATATTTTCTAGACTTCAATTCTTACCGACGGAAATTTACGGAAGTCCTGTATGAAAAAAAAAAACTTTATACCACTTCGGAACTTTAACACGAATAATGAATTTGATAGCGAATATATGAATAATCGGATTACAGTAATTTCGTGAAAAGCACTGATTACGATTTTTTTAAAAGTCGATTCATCCTTTTATGTTTTTTTTTCCCCTCGCTCAGTGTGCCAGTTTTCTCTTCCGGTCCAAGGGTCATCTCGAGATCCCCAACAAGTATATACCCCGAAATTACAAAGCCAATCCTTTCTCTGCCCGCATTCTGATATTATCGATTCCGATATCGTGTCAAGTTACCGCACATCCACTTATATTCTTCTCCCACATGGATTCTCGTTTTTCCTCTCCTCTTCTTTTCTCGCATTATATCGCTTTCCGACTCGGATCACGTTCGTAACAAGAGCGCGCGGGATTCCATTTCTGATTCGATTTCTTCTAGACCGCAAATTACTCCCCTGGAATTTCCAATGGAGTTGTAACAATCGCGATTGATGCAAATTCGAAAGATTCTTATTTTGTTTTATTGTAAGAAATGAATTTCCTGATATCTCGTGAATATATTTTCAAATTTTTCATTTTTTTTTCCAGAAAGGGCCGATGTGTATTTTATTTTATTATTCATACAAAGAATTTAGGATGAATTTAGCATTATTATTTTTAAAAGAATTTCAAAGAATTGTTAGTTGGGTATAGAAGACACGGGAGGAGGAATATATATATATGAAATTTGGCACAACAACGAAGTTGACAAAACGTTAACGGGCGATTCTCAGTTCTGTTTAATTATGTCGGAGTCTGCTGATGAATACGAAACGGATGCGCGTTCGAAGATCGGGAGGTGAGGCAGAATCGGAAGCGAGTATACAGACGAAATTGACGTTTCGGTAGGAAGTCCGCTTGATATATGATCGTGCAATTTATCGAATGATAAATTCCGTCTAGATAGGATCGGGGGCGAGCCGCGGCTAGATTAAACGACAATTCCTTCTCCCTGGAATCCAGCGCTTTCCACGGGGATAGAATATAAGGAGAGTGAAAAGTCTTCGCGCGCTTACCCGAGAAAAAAGACAAGTATAAGAGCCGGCAAGCCCAAGTACGATTCCTCAGCCCGAGGCTTTCTCTTTCTCCCGGGAAATTAAATATAGGGTCGAATTGCACTTGCGAAAGATATAGAACTTTTCTCTCCTTCACTCCCGATATCTGCTTCTTCATTTTCTCTCTCCTCCCATTCTTCTTCCCTCCTCTCTCTCCTCCGGGGGTCCAGAGAAAAAGCTCTCGTCCCTCGAGCTCGAGCTTTTTCTCTCTCTCTCTCTCTCACTTTTTCTCCGTTCTCTCCTCGTCACGGAAGGCCTTCGGGGCGTGTACGAAAGCTGCCGCAATCGTGTGCACGCACACACGAAGAGCCTCGAATCCCTTATCTATGCCACCGCAGACTCTTTGCCCCGAACCCTCCGCCGCTGCTTCTCTCTCCTCTTTTTTTTTCTCGTGCCACCCTCATCTCGACAAACACAGACCATTCTCTCCTCCTCCCTTGTATGTTGTGTACCGAAGTCGTTGGTCCATCGATCCTCAAAAAAAATCATACTCCCTTTCACGATCCCCAACCCTCCGATCGCATATATTCCAGGAGCGTCACGCACAAACGCCATTTCCAAAAGATTCTCCTACCACTCTTATTTATTCTCCACCCCCGCCGTTCGCTCCTCGTGAGATCGTCCGAGAAATTAACGAGCTTTCACGAGTGCTCTTATCATCCCGGTCATAAATATTGATAAAGATTAGAAAAATATAGATTCGCTTGATTCAGACGGACGTTATTTTCCTTCTTCTCCGACCCTCCCGCATTCTTATCACAAATATTCTTTCGACGAGGAAAGATTGATAGAGCGAATTATTTTTTTCGCGAGTCGTTCCAACCTCGATCAACGTGTGTCTGTGTGTACGTTTATCTAAATTTGAGACTTCTTTTCTATAACGCTACAATAATGTGTTTCTTTCTTTTTTTTATTTTCAGAGACGAGGGGTGGAATGGCGCACGCGTAAATTCGGGCTGATTTATTCTCGTCTCCCAACGTATGAAGTAACACTCGGCATATAAGCGTATAACGGTAGCTCTTTAATTGAATATGCATTAGCGCAGCGAAGTAATTCTGGAAAGAGCTCCGTTTTTTATTCGCCGTTCCATATACAGACCATATTAGATGTATCAAGAGAGAAAGAGGGAATTCCACGACAAGCGAGGACTCATATACTCATTCAGAAGAACGTATATCTCTCTGGCTGTATAACCTGATTAAAAGGAAACGAGCCTGAAGTGCAGAACGCTCGGTGGGGTGATAAAAACAGGTTGGGCTACCGCGCGCGCCCCGTCTTCGTAATTACCGTGTTCAACGGGAAACATTTTCTACGCAGCGTCACACGTGAGCTCTCGTCGCTGAATCGCGTCCTCCCTAAACACCAGGCTTAACATTCCTCAAAACACGAACAAGAAAAAAAAAACCGGGAAAATTCTTACAAGTCCATTAAATTATTTTTTTTTTATTTTCCGAATATTCATATTTCTCTATACGCGTTCTTCGAATTGTCGGGAAAAAAAATTTCTCTGGAAGAGATCATCTTTTATACAAGGAATATATTGGGTGAGTTCTCTCAAAAATTCTCTAAAGTGAGACTAAAAAATTCTAGAAAAAGAATTATTGTTTGACATAAATACTTTGTCTCGTCATATTTTTCAAGTCGTTTCATTCTCTCAGCATTCGTTTTTCCGAGTCATTTAACAAATTTTTCTGTTGTCACAACTATTATATTGACTTATATTATTATCTGGTATTTAATTAAAGTTTGATATTTCTAAAATTAATTTCTAACAATATTTCTTGAAAACCATTATTTTCTATAAATGAGGGTTTCTTTTATACCAATAAGATTAATTTTTTTTATTTTTCCTTAAAATTAAAAAAAAAATTAGTCATTTCCCGTTAAAAAAGAAAAATAAATATTTTCTTTATATGCATAAAATAGAGTTGATTCTTTGGTGAGAATAACATTGTTTCTCGTCTTCTTTTTAGGGATCATTAAATTTGTAAATAGTGCGAGTGACAGGCGCGAAACCTCCCAGCTATCGCTCAAATCCGGTGAGTTTGAAATACGGGCAAGAGAGAATGGCCAAGTCCCTTGGTCCCTCCTCGTTTCGCGATTTAATTGCAACACTGTCTTCTGGGAGCAGCCTCCGAAATCAACGTATATATACGGTACGTATTCAACAGTGTCAAGAGACTCTTTGCAATTGCGGCGAGAAAAGTAGATGGGCTCGTTTTTTTCCTTCCATCTTTCTCTCTCTCTCTCTCTTTCGTGCCGGGGGCTATTATTCTCTCTGAAAGACCCTTTGTTTTTTGAGAGAGCACGTTTTTCGTGGTGCAGCCCCGTCGTGAGTCACGAGGCAGTTAACTATTTCGGTGCAAATTCATCGAGACATATAGAACGATTATACGGGCCCCTCGAGACTCGAGAGAAAAAGGAGAGGGAAGGACAATATGTTAAACTAAAGACAGCATTTTCTTCACTCCGAGTATATCTTAAATGCAAAGTGCTTTTTTGAATAAAGGGGTACATGAGAAAATTTCACTAAAACTTGGCGTGTATTCCGAGTCGCTTTGGATTCAATTAAGATCCGCGCGAGCAACAAATATCAGCCGACATTTTTCAGTGGAATAAAAAAAGTTTGAATAACACCCTCTCTCGGGCTAATTCTATACAAAGTCCAATCTTTGTTTCTCCAAGATTCCATTCTGCGATCGCAGATATACGATCGGAGAATTGTATAGAGTTGATGATGGAAGAAAAGAGAAAGAGAGCGAGAACATACTGTCCCTGCCCATTTTGTCCATTTCCTCAGATAGGATCGGGCGGAGTCTTATTCCATTTCTTTTCCTTTCTCTGCGTGCTCATAACGTGCGCGTGGGAGCAGCAGGCGAAGGGTTGAAAATTACGTGTTCGTGAGTAAAGTAGAGCTAATTTCGTGGCTTTCGCGCCCTTGGATTCCACTTGAATATGCCATGGGATGAGTTAAGGGAAAAAGAGCGAGCGAGGGAGAGATAGTGGAGGGAAAAAGGGAACAGACGAATCGAGGGGTTCGAACGTTGCTCGCTTGTAGTATTCTCTGGTAGACACAGCCCCTTTGGCTTCCCTGCCAACCCCTTTTGATACGGGGGCTGCGGAGGCTGAGAGGGCGGCGAGAGAGCGAGACGTCCGTTGCGGGGGTTGGACGAGAATCGAGAAGAGCCTGCGAGCGAGCAAGACAGCGCAGAGAGAGAGAGAGAGAGAGAACGCGTATAGTAGTAACAGCAGCAGCAGCGTGCTGCCCGCACCAGGCGCCCCTTCGCATATTTCACCGGGAATTTACGAGCTTCGATACGACAGGGAAATTGCAAGAATGGCGGAGTAATCTATCTCTCCTTGCTGCCTTCGCGAGAGGGAGAAAGAGCGCCGCGGGAGAGGGATGAAGAGCGCGAGAAGGTTCGCTTCTTTTCCCAAGGCTTTTTCCTCTCGCTCTTCCTCGTTTCCTCGCTCTCTCGCGGGACTCTCTTACCCTCGCGCGCCCTCCCTCACAACCCCGAAAAAAAGAAAAAAAAACGCGCGCGCGCGCGCACACACACACAGCTAGCAAGAAAAGAAAAAAAGGGAGGAAAAAACGAACTCTCGAATTCTACCCTTATACGTCTAATCTATATATATATAGTATATATTATGCAATGGAAACGCGAGAGAAAGACTCCACTCCATCTCTCTTACAGATAAAAGGGATTTGTCCTTTTTCGGATCGCGCGATACGCAACGGAACGCCAGAGGGCCTAATTGCGTTCCTCAACTTCTTCCTTCTCGGCACACCCGTTCCTTCTTCTCTTTTGGATAACCCACGATCTATCGCCTCTCGTTGTACCATCATCCGGAATCGGGGTAAGTAACCTTGAAGATTATTCTCGAGCGTTTTTCTTTTTCATAGAATTTCAGAGCTATTTGAATAAACGCTCCTTTATTTTTATTCAAGTTTTTCCCCATTTTTTTAGTGCAAACATTTTATTTTTCGTGTTCAACTTTTTAATCAGGTCATTGTTTATACGCGTGAGAATTTTTTTCGTATACACAAACTACACAATAATCAGATTTTTAATACGATATTTTGATAAATCTATTATTTGTTGATGAGAAAACGCACGATTTATAAGGGATAATAAGGTTTTTTAAAATTAACGTCGCATCAAGTTTATCCATTCGTCACGTTCGTGCAAGAAACGCGAGTAATCAGAATTTCCTAGGTGCTCCAATTTTATACGAAACAACACACAAGTATGTTTGTACGGTGAAAATAGAAGGTAGTTCTGTAACACGCTACGAGTGACGTATCGCTTGTACAGGATCGTTCATCACGGTCTCCAGGGGTTGCTGTTACCCCCGAAAATCTACCTTCTACTCGCTACCTCTATTTTCTCTCACCCTCCATTTTCTCTTTTCCGGCAAGAGCACCTCAAGATTGCTGTTTTTCTCGAACGTGACTGCCCCGAATTCCCGAATTCGAGCACATTCTTTCAACTTATTACACCAAAAATTGAACAACAAAAGATAAAATCAGTGAAAATGCAGCCTGTGTATTACACTTATTTTTTAAAAAAATTTGTTAATATACCGCGGGATATTTCTAAACACGGTTTTTAAAAAACTTTTTCTCATAATCTTCATTGAAATTTTTGTGCACTTTTCCATCTAAATAATTGCATGGTTCTTTTAATCAAAGAAGGTGAAACGTATATGGACAAACGAACTGAATATCAACGAGACTATTTTCTTCAACATTTTATTCTTTAAAATTTCGGTCCCGAAATAAGGAGAGCTAGTGGGTTCTGTACATAAATTTTTATTTTTCGAGTACTGAATGAAAAGTTTTGAAGCAGCGAGAAGTGGAAGAGAGCTCGCGAGAACTCGTGTTCGAGTTTACGAGCTCGAGCACACAGTGTCGTGATGAATGAACACGGGCCTCGTTCAATGCCACTCGGCTCGTTACGCTCGTCTCGCTATCAGTTTCATCCAGACTCTGCGGAGCGTGGTGTATTACACCCGACTACCGCGAGCCCGAGACAACAGATAGGAAGCGAAAGACTGCAGAGAGAGGGAGACAGACAGATATATCGAAAGTGCCTGAGTAATCGCGATAGAGTGAGAAAGAAAGACAGAGATAGAGAGAGAGGGAAGATCGTATGAAACAGGGGATGGCTGCATGCGAGATAGCTATAAAGATACTGAGCGAGAAAAAAGTCCCGGAGACCCAGTTACGAAACGTAGATCTATTAAAGAAGCGCGAGATAGATCTCTGCGCCGGTGAATTTATGCAAACGGTGATAAACGTGTGAAAAAGCGTAACAATTGAAAAACAAAGTATCGAACGACTAAAAAAAACGAGAGTTACCCGTATTTTTTTTTTAAATCGTGGAAAAAATAAAAGAATATAAAAGGGTAAAGTTGTCCGGCGGAGAGGGTTAAAAATGGTAAAAATAAAGGGGAGAATAACGAGTGAGAAAATGAGAAAGAGGACACAGTGCGCCCTTTGTCTTTGTCTTGGTTCGTTTTCTATAGATATTTAACGAGTGCGCGCGCGCGACGAGCGTGTGTGCAACGAGAGAGCGCGCGCGCCGGGCGGCTGCCGCTCGGTTTAATTTAACACAGCAGCTGTAATCCCATCCATTACACCCGCGGTAATATACGATCGCTCGAGATTCATACTCCGTTTTTTCACTAATTAACAGACGGGACAAATCGCTCCGGCGATCCTCCTCCCCCCGCCGCCAACGCCGCCGCCGTCGCCGGTCTCGCGCCTTTCCTCCTCTCCCGCGCGCTCCCCCCCCCCTCCGCTATCGCGCTCGGTGCATCCATCCGTTATCGCGGAAAAGTAAATGCCGCAACCCCCCCGTTCAACCCCCGTTCTCGCGCGCTTCCCTCCCGCGGCCAAGGTAAAACGTCGAAGAATTCTCTCGCGCTCCCTGCCGCGCGCGCCGAATCAAAATTCCACGGGATCCTCTCTTTTACTTCGGTACACGCAAACTCCCGCCTCCGACGATTCTTATCTCACTTTTCCATGAAAATTTATACACCGCCTGTTTATCGGTACATTTGTTTCGCAAACTGCGTAATTAAGGTTAATTGACGAATTAACACCGAATTGATAAACCGACCTCACGATTTTATTACTAAAAATAGAAATTTGATATAAAATATATATAGAAGAACAATAAAAATTATACTGATGAATTTTCAGAGCGTACAATTTTTGAATGTGTACATGTTTTACTCATTTTTCGAGTCAGATCTTATGCGGAGAGGCGATTTTTTTCTGAAGAAATAATAATAAAAAGATTCTCTCTTCTTGTTCGCTCAATTTTGCGCTCGTGTGCAATTTTCACGGAGCATCGAGAGTCGACACGCTCTGAACGATTTAATTGGACGGACATCAGCGGTGTTTAATTAACTAATTAATTTAGCACGTTTTATGTATACGAACACGGGATGATACTCCGTATCTCGTTGAGCGAGCGTTCGGGAATGTGTAACGGGAATGAAAAACGACGTCCGCTTTGACTTCTCGAGTCAACGGGCTCGTTCCGCGATATTCCCGGATTTATGTACACTGCCTTTTAATCGTTCCATAAATCAGTTGCCAAGTGAGACTTGTTAAAGCTCAATTTCGATCGATACGAATCTGGTTTTCACGGAAGGGGATAAAAAAAACTGGTATGTCAGTGTTAAAAAGAATATACGATCGATGAATTATTCCAGAAGCTAAATGCGACGTTCTGCAAATGATATTACGGGAGCTGCTGCGGGGCTTCGTAAAAAATGTACGAAAGCGAATAGAGACCGGGTGCTGGGTTTGGCTCGTTGTTTTCGGTGTCCCGTGTCACGTGCACCACGTGCGCGACCGAAGGGACCGTCCGGAGGGTCGAAATCGCGGAGGCTTCCTCCGACGAGGGATGAGCGAGGGATGTGACAGGGCGCGCGGCCACGTGGCTTTCGTGAATCGCCAAGGGTTCCCTGCCTCTCTGCTCTGCCACACGGAGCTAAATTTGCATTTCATAAAACATATGCCGCGATGAAAGTGGAATAAGAAAGTTGCTTGTTCAGCTCGGTAAAGGAGTGAGAGGACGAATAAAAAAAGAAGAGTCTCTCTCGCTTTTCTCTCGTTTCTCCTCAGACAGCGCGAGGGTGGTTCCAAGAAGGCTGACGGAAGTAAAGTCGGATTTATCGCGAAGGTGACTTATTCTCCGTGAGCTTTTATATTATATTACTGCTCCGTCTTTTTCTTTCTCCTCGCCTTATTCTATTTTATCTCGCCCCTTTGTTTTTTCTTCTCGCTCTGCTCATCTTTCTCCTTTCGAGTCATCCGGAGCAAATAGTTCCGGCGAAATAAGTGGCGCGAGGAGACGGCGAGGCACGTGTATAGGTCGAGCGATGAGGAACCGTTCGCGCGACGCGCAGTCAAACAAATCGGTAATGCCTGCAGAGTGTGTGCTCTCTCTGCTCTTATCCCCCCGAGTTTTTAGTGGCTTGGCTCCAAATATTTTGGCTCAGGGGTCGGGTGTCGAGAGAGATCCCGCGCGCCTTTTTATCCCCGTTTCGTTTCCGCGCTAAGATCGCGCCGACGGATATATATACTCCAGGGAGAACGCGATGAGGCAGGAAAGCTCGAAAATGACGAAGAAAATTCAAGGAAAGCGGAGAGTTCTTGGGAATCTCAAATTCGTCGAAGGACAGAGTTTCTCGCTCCCTTTTCCGCCTGCTCCTGTAAATCAATGAAAAAAAAAAATTCAGCCATTTGTCACGGGTACGAGTGCTTTCCCCAAGTGACAATAAGTCGGGAGATAAAACGAAAAAATATATGTCGCGAAGCGAGAGAGTCCTATCGCCGCGAAGCTCTCGTTGTTCGAGAGCCAAAGTCCACCTCAGGGCGACACGAGCTTCCAAAAGTTGCCTGCCAAGAATAAGCTGGAGGACTCTCCATCAAGCGCATTATTGTATGTTGGTATAACTTTCGCCTCTCTCTCTCTCTTTCTCTCTATCTTTCTCCCTTTCTCAGGAACGCGATATTGCATTCGTTTTTGGCTTGGACCGTTCTGTCTTGTTGCCTCGAGCTTCTATTTCACTTGGACGAGTGTGCGAACTCTCTCATCCGAGTGTTTGTGTCTTTCGGCCATAAGTCAATGTCCGCTTTGCCTTTTCATGTCGTCCAAGACAACCCCACGGTTTTCCTCCTCGCGCGCGCGCGCACACAGAGTTATAAACGTCTTCCTTTTACCTCTCCCTCCCTCTCTTTCTCTTCCTCTTTTTTTGACGTTTCTCTACTCTCGGCTCATTGTTCCTCTCGAGCAATTTCTTCAACTAGACTCTTCGCTGTCCAGTCACGAAAAATATTCCGCATCTTCTGCAAATATCACATCTTCAGACTAGAAGTCTGGACGATTTTTTTACGACTTCAAAAAAATTTGTATAAATTCATCACGAAATACCGCATTTTAGTACAATTTCTATACAGACAGAAAGTCTGGATAATATATTCACATCCCAAAAAAAAATTGACCCAAATTTTATTTTTAAGTCAAAATAGTATATACGTGAGTTTTTTTTCGTAATTTGGACATTTTATAAATATTAATTGAAGATGAGTAGCAACTAGGCAATTATTCGTGTGTATAATTATTTTCTGGGCTTTCTCATCGTTGCTACTTTCGTACGTTTTAAGTTGACGAGTTAAAAAAGCCGAGAACTTTGAGACTTTGGACCTTTTACAATGGAATGGGGTAGTGGCTCTTTCAATTATCAAAACATGTATGCAAAATTATGGAAATGTATTTGCGATGCGTCCACGCCCTCCACTCCGCCTTTCGCTTCTCTCTCTCTCTCTCTTTTGCTCGCTCGTTGGTGAATCATTCGTGCCTGCAATAACGAGCTCGCATATGCGCTATTCTACATGTAAAGCGACAAGAGAGCTCGGGCTTTAGTCCTCGCGATATATAGAAGCTCTCGCAAAGTTAAGTCGAGAGCTTTACCGAAGAGAAAAGAGTTATACGATCCGCGTCGAGTCTATCGGAACCATTTTTCCCCCTCGAGGAATGGCGATTTAATTTCGCGTTAGGGGAAAAAAAAATTGTGAGGAAGCTGAGAAAAAAATACCGGGGAAATATGATACTGACCCAATTTCGCGTCTTCTCGTGAAATAAATTTTTCGAAATTTTTATCACCGTGTTTGAATCCATTCATTTCGCTCCTTTTAAAATAGAGATTAAATGTGGGGACACGGAAAAAATTATCTCGTTCTTCTCTCTCTTATTTCTCTCTCTCTCTTGCGTAGTAAAATGGGAAAAATGAAGAAAGTGCATCGCGAATTTCACGGAAACGGGAAAAGGAACGAAACGTTGTCGCTGCACGGTCGCCATTTGCGAGCGCGAAAATCGAATTCTATATTTACGCGGACGTGCGAGACGACGAGGTCGTGAAATGAAGCACAGAGTCTCGTTCTCGCGGTGGATGATGATTCCCTGGAGGAGGAGATTAAAGAGGACACGCCTAATTCCCCATCCGAGCAATAAGCGATGAATTCTTCAAGTTATGAGATTATTAAGAGTCATCTTTTTATCACAAAAATTTAATAAATATATATTATAAGAGATAGAAACAATTTTATATTGTCACGATGAGTTTATTTATTGCTGTGCATTTTTATACGAGGGGGATATACTCATTTGGAATCGGGATGGAGTCGATGGACGGTTCATTTTATTCTTTTAATAATTATGAATTTAAATATTTTTATGAAAAGGAAAATAATAAAATTTTATTCACCGTTATGGCCATAAATAGATAAAAAGAAAAACATTGTAAAAAGCAAAAAAACATTTTTAAAAATAAATATAGATAAATGAGTGTAAAGTTTTGGAGAGTCACCGAGAGACGAATAGCCGATAATTTACTCGAAAATAAATGTTAGTCATCAGCGGTGGCGTGCGAGAAACGAAGAAATCTTGTTTCTTCCCGCCCATAAACGATTAACGCTGTGTGTGACGTTGGCCAAAGAAATTTAGGCAATACGTTAGGAGCGCGAGAACACGTCACACGGGGTCGGTGTAAGGAGAGATTAAATGGGACGAGGAGATCGAGAGAACGATTCTCTCGCGCCGCCGGGGAATATTTATTAACATGGTCCGCGACACCTTTTGGTCGAGGCTTCTCAGCAGAGTCCGTTGCACCGGATTCGCCTACCAGACGCTTCGTTACTTCGAAATTGCTCGCGTCAGCTGACGGATGGGCCATGTTTTTTGAGCATCCATATATACACGCACTTCCGGTGTCACGTATGTATCTCCTGTTGCCGTCGAACCCATAGACGGAAATAAGCGGCGAAAGAAATAAAAATGCGACACACATGCGGCGCTATCCAACCCCCTTCGCTTTCGCTCGCGATTCGTAAAAAATGTAATTTTTACAATTTTTCCATCGTCGTCGTTATGCCAGAATGTAATTACGACGGGGCCGAAAAATGGAAGGACCCGGAATGGCGCTAGGAGATAAAAAAAGGGATGGGTAACTCGCTTCCCGCAAGCGTCAGGATCGAAGGAAAAAGCGGACGAGAATATAATGAGTTGGCAGAGAAAATAAGAAGCGCGGACTGTCAAGGTAGGGCAAGAAGTTCGGTAGCGAGAGCGACGTCTCGGTAGTCGCGCGCGTCGGTCATCTCGCGACGTTAAGCGAGATCGCGAGAGTCTTTTCTGTGGAAAAACACACACACACACGTGAGATAAATGTGCAAAAGAGAGAGAGAGAGAGAGAGCGATTTGAACGTCCGCCGACGCGACGCCGCGCCGTCGGGCTGTTGTTCTGTTTGCTCCGCAGATTCTCATCCCCCCGCCGATTTCGCGTCTCTCCCGAGGACGAAACCCCTTCGAATGTGTCGCGGCCACTCCAGGGGCGCGCACCGTCCGCAAGAAGGCGACTCCCAGCCTCAAGGAGCCGGCACACAAACCATCGATCAATGTTGCCCGCCGACGGTAAAACAATACGATGTTGCCTCCATAATTGACGGGAATCCATCATCCAGACTTTCGCGACTTATTTCTCCCATATAAATACCCATACATATGTATACACAAACTTAACACAAAGAAATTTATATACCCCGCCGAGCCCCGCGATAGCATTTATAATCTCACGCACCCGCCTCTCTTCTCGACTCGCGGCTCCATCAAATTTTCGCGAGATTCGCAGAGCCCGTATAGCGCTCATTTTTTTTCGCTCCCGCATATTTTTGGATATAACGAGCGTAAAATAATATTTATAAACTCGAGACAAAAGGAGAGATACGCTGCAACAAAAAATGCATCGATCAATCTCTCTTTTTTCCATGATATTTTATAAAAGTTTATAATGCACACACACCGCGATTTGCTGAAACAGAGCCATCAAAATTTCTCATGATTGTTTCGTCATCGTGTACGAATCTCGTCCCCGGGGATCGATTCTTCTCTTTTCACCGGGACAAGTTACGAAGGGTATATACTGCCTCCCGGAGGTGTATTACTTTTTTCCTCTTTTTTGTATATATACCCGTTGTTGATTCGTCAAACGTTGGAATTCCGCGCGGAGAGCGAATAAGCATGAGCGGGCTCCCCGGCAATAAGGAAACCGTAGGAACGGAAGAACGCGCGATCATCGGGACTAAAATCCTTGAGAGCTCGCGTAACTAATGTCCATTCTCCCTTGCTGCCTCATCGCTCGTCCGAATCCCTGGGAATCAGAGAGGCGTAGTATATCACCGGTCGGGACGAAAATTTGGGCAGGTTCCGTCTTTTCGCTCGGTTAATCCACGCTCCGGGTGTATTTACGATGACGTACGAGCTGGCTGCTCTCCGGGGCTAATTCCGTATAAATATTCGTAATACAGATTATGCTAATCACCCTCGCCTATGCTCGGATGCAAATCAGGCGACGACGCTGGCGCACAATGTAGAAATACACACTCTGGCACACACGTGTCGTCTTTCGGCCAAGGTGTCGTCTACGAATGTAACCAGAAGGAAGAACTATTGTGATGAACGCGAAGCCTGAATATGTGGTGATATATACTATACACCATACATACACACTTTCTCTCGCGATATACTCCTCGCGCCTGCGCGACCGTGTTCCCTGCCCGTCATCGAAGATTCCTCGCGAAAAAAGCTCAGCTTTGCGTAGGCGATGTCAAGAGAGATAAAAAGATTTATTACCCCTGGCTTTATAATATGTTCGAAGATAACTACACCGAAACTTCATTAAAAACAACTTCTTTTTTTCTCCTCGGTTCTCCGCATATCGCGCTCGTGCCGCGTTGTTCTTCTTATCGGACGCGTAAAAATATTCCTCGCGAATTTTTCATTCTCGAATCTTGATATACACTCGGTAAAACTGAGAAAATAATCAACGAAAAAGAGATGAATAATAATAATACCTATCTGTATATAGAGACGAAAAGGAGCATCGACGATTCGATCGATGTATACCGATCGATGGAGCGTCTGAAAACCTCATATGGTTTCTGATCGTAGGTGGAATGAGTTAGGTAAGATAGCTCCAAGTTCGTCCGCGCCGGGTGAATGATAAACGAGCGAGTGGTGGGCTGGATTTCGATAGCGGCGGCGGGGTTAAGCCGAGGGGACGCGAAGGGAGGCCGGGTCCTAAGTGGCCAAAGTGCGCAAGTAAGTTGGAAGTCCTGGGCTCGCAGCAGAGCGAGGGGCATCAGGGGGCGAGAGAAGCCAAAAGGACGCACACAAACAAAAACGGGCGTAATGGAAGTAGTGCGGTCGTACGGGCCTCTGCTGCATTTGTATCGAAGCGGAGCCACAAGGTGGTAGCCCGTGTGTACTCCTCGCGCCGAGGAAACATTCGCGAAGCCACACGAATACGATAAGGAGATTCCTCCTCCGTCTCGCTCGCGCGACCTCCCCGGGGCCTCGGAGTTTACCTTGGCGCTCCGGAGTCTAGTTTCCCCGTAGCGACACAGAGGTACACACGGGCAGACAACACGCGAGAAGTGCAGTACGCCAACTCCGCTCCTAATGCGGAGTAATGTTGATTTACGCTCGCGGTGTAGGTCTCGTTCTGCCAGCTAGAACAGTTGCGACATTGCCTCTCTCTCTCTCTCTCTTATTCTTCCCTATATATATATATACAGGCTGCGCCAGCAACCCCCTCTGGCACTTTACTATATTTTCGTCCTTAGACTCCCCCCGGTGTCCCTCCGAAGACGACTTCGCTCCAAGCCGTAATTCTTCGTGACACGAAGCAGCGAGTGCTGTATGCGTGTTGCGACTGACTCCCCGAACAAATGTATTATTCGCTTATCATCGTAGAGGCTCTCTCTCTCTCTCTCTCTCTCTAATAAGTCCGACGCGAAAATTCAGCGGAGATCGGGGAATGCGGTAAACGAGCGGAAGGGAACGCGGGCGCAAAAAGCAGCGCGCAGCGGGAACGCCGAGCGAAGTGACGATGAGAGAAATCGAGCGCTCCGAGCGATCGCTCGGTAAGAATCTCCGTGTGTAAAGAATAGAGGAGGTCGCCGATGCGAGAGCGGGAGAGAAAGATATTTTTCATTCGATGTTATATATACCTCGTTGGCGCAAAAAAGTGCGCGAGCCACCTTGGAAACACACATCCGACACTTTTAGTCCGGTGATGACTCGTCCCCGTGTACGATATAAATCGTTAACGTCCGCA
Source organism: Cremastinae sp. A BG-2022a (assembly GCA_030522545.1). Lineage (NCBI taxonomy): Eukaryota > Metazoa > Arthropoda > Insecta > Hymenoptera > Ichneumonidae > Cremastinae sp. A BG-2022a. The sequence continues at coordinate 16,995 of JAPYYW010001532.1, forward strand.
CACGAAGAGAGGAGAACTCGGTAGAGAGAAGAGCGTGTACTCTGTATATCGAAGGTGAGATACTAATTGAAACGACGAGAAATTCCGAGTACACGCGTTTATCGTCCACACGATATTATTCCTTGTAAAATACGGAATTAAGTGCGAATTTTATTTGGAGAAAGGAGGCGGTCTTTTTGCTGGGATCTCTCAATCTTTAAGAGTTGTGTACGCGTCTCCTCGCTGGTCGTCAGCGTGTGGCTTATCCGCGCTTATTTTCGGGCTCGATGAAAATTCATTCTCCGCGAGACGAGATACGCGAGAGCGCGCAACCCTTCGGCAACACGCGAACCCGTTTCCGAGAGCGTACGCCCAGTCCGGTAAAACTGCTTCCACTCGCGTCGGGGGTTGTCTCGCTTGTCCGCTTATCTCTCCTCCATACTCTCCTTTCCTCTCGATTTTCTCTCTCGTGTGTAACGTCACGGGTGTATTTATGCACACACCTCGTGAACACGTATTTATACGCGCATCGAGCATTTTGTTATTTCGCGATATTCCGGTAGATACGAGATCGATGGAAGATCGCGCGCGAGGACTCACGCACGTCCCGGCAAGTGCAGAAATAAAATTACTCAGGCGATTTACAAACTCGTATTTATTCATCTCAGTCAAGTGGAAACTCTTCGGTTCGAGATAAATTTTTTTTTAATCATCATATCGATACCATAGACTTTTAATATAATTTGGAATAGAATTTATATAAATTTCCCGACAAATTTAGCCAGAAGCGAAATCGCAACAGACTTTGAACGAATTACGAGAAATAAAGGTTTCGAAAGTACCGCAAATAAAAATACCGAGAAAGAAAAGAAAAAATACAAGGATGAGCGAGGTTTTCTCGCAAAGTACGCATGCCAAGAAGTAAATACTCGATCGTGTGATACCGGATGCATTCCCCACGTAAATCCAAGCTCTGTTCTTAAAGCAAAGTATAAGAACGACATCGGCAAAATTTAAGGGATGTATATAAAAAAAGTTTATTTAGAAAGAAATATATTTTTCTTAGATAAAACGATTGAAAAATTTCCCAGGTACAAAATCCGTTCAAAAAAAAAACCATGCCCTTACCGACTTTTTAATTAAAATATTTGTGATTGAAAATTCGACTTTTAAAGTAAAAGTCAACTTTACTCATTAAAATAAAAAATTCAACGTGCGCTGCTTTAGAAATAATGTCCTTGATGTTTAAATCATTTCGTCTCTCAAAAATTTTCAGGAATTACCCATTGTAAAGTTGATGTCGTCGAGAACACGAAAATATATCACCACTTGAAATTTTGAGATTTTCCTATTTTCGACTTTCGAAAAATCAGGCTGGAGAGGTCCTCGATCACCCTAAATTATCTCAGCTCATGTGAAAAAAACTTGCAACTCAATTTTATACTATTTACATCCAATGTACTTGAACGAACATACCTGAATAGTTTGGGGATTGTAAACATTAAAGAAAAAAAGAGAGAAAATTCATCGAGTGTAACGAGGAAAAAAAATTTTCAAATTCTCATTAATCCCTCGGTCATTATTGTTTCCATGGTGATCGGTCGAGGTCGAGGGAAAAACCGATTAAGGCCTTAATTGTTCGGTTTAATGACGAAATTTAGAATCAGTAGCCCGGTAGAAAGTGTCGAGGTAAGACGTGTCGGGTCTCGGCAGGTACTTCGTTACCGAAAAACATTTCGTAGGAATTCGACGAGTTCAATTGAGTGTCAGTGTTACAATGTTATTTTCAATCACACAAAAAGTGAATAGTTTAGTGTTTCTAATTTTTAATATCGTTTCAAAATACTTTTTAAAAAATTTCGGTGCGAGTGTATCCTATATTAAAAAAGAGATAAAACCTCTAATCAATCAATCGAAATAGAGTGCATTGTGCGAAGTTGCACCAAAATATCAATTCAAACATGTGAAAAAAAGTGGCCGTGTTGTCGCTCGTATAGTAAATATGATAGATCCCTTTATTGCTGTTAAAATTTAGGGTTAGTCATCAAATAATTAAATTAAATTACAATGAGACAAAAATTCTTATTATCGCGTGTTGAAAAATTTGACTTGGAAGGGATGCATCCTTAATGCTATTCCTGCACCAGGTATTCAACAATTTCGAATTATTCGGACGCCTGTTTGACTCGAAGTAATCTGGGCTCTCGTTTTTCTCGCGCTCTGAGTGTGACGGTGGTGGAAGAGCTTCGCAGAGTAAATTCGATGACGAACCATCTCGGTGTTTTACTCGGGCTCGTATTTATCGTTGGACGAATATAGCAAGCGAGGAAGTGCAGCAGCAGGCTCGCACTTATTTGAGCGACTGTCGGTGCGCCGCGAGCGGATCAGAGAGACACACGCGCCACCGCAATACCCCGCCGTATCGGAGTTTATTCGCGAGGGCCAAGGGGTTGGTATCTGAGAAAATAAGAGAAACAGAGAGAAGCAGCGACGAGAGATACGAATGCATCAGTTTCACGGCTCGTCGGACAAGACAACGAGGTTCGTGCCGTTCTGCTCATGCATGAATCAAGAAACCTTTTCCATATTTACATAACGCACACACGACAAGAAGACGACGACGACGACGCGACCGAGATCGTCGAACGTGTGTGCGTACATTTGCGTTCTGCTTCCGTGTGTGTTTATTTTTCTGCGTATTTTATTTTGCGCGCTTTTTTCACCTCTTTGCTCGGCTCGTTGCGCTCCTCCTCTTTTCTCCGCTGGAGAACGCGCTCGGAAGAAGAACGAGCCGCGGGGAACGGAGAGCGTCTTGACAGATTGGTACTATCGACTCGCTTCTGTCCTTTCCAAGGTCTCGGGGCTCGCCGCGGCTCTTCGCCAACGGAGAGAGAGGGAGCGGGGTGTTCCTCGCAGGAAGAAGAATTGGCAGTGTCTCGTGTCTCCAATTGGATGTTAATCTTCCGGGATCTTCTGGAAATCTTGAAAAATGTATCGACGCACTTGCCGATTTTTTATCCATTTATTCGTTTTCCCCTTTTGTTATATATACGATATTTTTCAACCTGATGCTCGGGAATAATATATGATCGTGAAATATGAAAAAAATGTAGGGCAATAGATCGCAGCACACGTACTTTTTTTTCTCGTCGACTCATCTCTTATTATTATTTTTGTCTTGTCCTTCCAGAGGCTCTCCTCGACAAGTCGTTAACGAATAAATCGCGAGAGAGTTAAGAGATACGTTTCTTGGCACACAATATCATAGTGTCCTGGCGAAAAAGGCCGCGAGTCTGCCAATGACGCGTGTTCGCACACGTGCAACTTGGATTTTAACGAAGCAGGAGAAGAAAACATGAAGTAATCCTCTCGTTACGGAACCGGTACGCGCCTGCTTCATTCGCCACGTTATTTCCACAGGTATATCCCCCCGCACTCTGCCAAGTGTACATCGACACAATTTATACCTCCCCGCCGGTATATATACGCGTGCATGCATCTGACAACGATATAGGCATATCCACGAATAAATTCGCATCGTTCGCTTCGCGATAAGAATTCAAAGAGCAGAGTCGAATCGCCGAGAAACGAACGGCTGTCGAAACGAGAGGATATTTCGCGATAAAAATTTAGTACACGACAGAAGTGTATCGCGGGGATCTGTCTCCTAGAATCCCGAGGAACAAGATTCTTCGACGTTTCGATTTTTCATGCGACACGTCGGTCGTTCTCGAAACCGTTTTTGTTTTTGCCTTTTATCCTTCATCTTTTCCTTTTTCTTATTTCTCTCGCTGGCTTCTCCTCGTCACTTGGTCCTTTTTTCCCCGAGCGTTCGCGGGGAGACTCCTGGCGGATGCTCCTCGAGTCCTCGCTCGTCTCGGAGAATTTATCGCGCGCGTGTGTGCGCGCCCCGGGAGGAGTGTATGTAAAAATGCGCTCGCGGGAGCATCGTGGAAAGACAGGAGCGAGCGCGAGAGGCAGCGGCGGCGGCGGCGGCGCTCGAGCCTCGCTTTTATTCCGCGCGTAGCTAGCGGGCAAGCGAGCCAAGGCGTGACACGACTGCGAAGTAAAAGGAACCAGCAGCGAGCGGGGAGCGAGAGCAAAAGCAGCATAGAGTCACCCGCGCAAAAGGGTGACATGCTGCCGAGCCGGTTAAGGCGGCGGTGAGAGCGCGCGCGGGGTTCGCGCGACCGCGTCCGCCGACGAGGCAGGTGAATATAAGCTCGCTCTCGACCCGCTGCCGCGCGCGTATACCGACCGACTGCTCCCCTCGCTCTCCATTATCCTCTCTCTCTTGCGCCACGCACTCACACAAGCCCCGCAAGAATTTTTTTCCCTCTGAGAATTTTCAACGCGACGTCCCCCGACTGAATTATCGTCTCAAAAAATTCAACTCTCGACGTATTTTCCGTATATTATTCGGATACGTCCGGACGTATATGTCCGAACGAGTGCTCATTATATCCGTCCCGAAAAATCCCGATCTCGAAATCTGACTTTGCGGACGAAAGATAAACGACCTCGCGATTAGTTACGAATATAACTGCAATAAAAATGCATAATCGTTGGCGCTCGTCTTTCTATACCATTATTATGCGCGAGTAAAGATCTCGCGTACGCGCGTAACCTTTCGTTTATTCGTTCAAACTCCCGTGTGTGCGCGCTCGCGCTTTATTCCTGCTCGAGAACCGAGCGAGAGAGCTCGGCTCCGCGCGCGCGAGACTCGCAAATTGCACATCTCATTTATCATTAGTCCGGCCGAGTGTCTAGCTGGGATTCACCCGGCTCTCTCTCTCTCTCTCTTTCCGAGCTCATTCGATATTATCCATGCCGAGAGATTTCGGCCCGAGCGCACCGCCGAGAACGAGAAACTCCTCAGCATTTTTTCCTGGAACCCGGAAATAATCGCGAATATATTTTGCACAATTTTATTCATTCTTTACACGTGTGCAGCGAAGAATATTGTGCTGTAACTGTGAAAGTGATTCCGCATACGTCGGATCGAGCTTTCAGTAAAAGATTCTGGAAACGAGATATTGGACAAAAATGGGAGTCTTCGATTTCTTAGAAATACATTGTGTATTATTATTACACGTGCGCTCGAAAGCGATTATATATTGTATACGTTACAACAACGTCGATCGCGTCTTCACCATATTTATTCTTGGTATACACATGAGATATTGCATCAACAAGAGAAGGATAATTTGCAATTATGTACACGTAAAGCTATATAAATTATATACGAAAAATTATAACTCAGTTCAGAAATCTTTAAAGATAAAAAAATTTTTAACATATGTATAAATATTTCGATCATATTTATAACCATGCAAATTATAACAAACAATTTAACAACTCCGTAACTTTTGAATGAAAAACAAAAACATCATTTTTTATATTAAATTCTCTTTGCAGAGATTTTCGCAGATAATCGAAAAATACTCGTATATATATTTTCTCAAAATCACAAAAAAATATATTGAATTTTCTTGTATTCTTTAATTCACAATTCAACGAAAAATGTATTTTTTTTTCATTTGTGGCTGAAAAGCACATAGAAATCAGATTATGAAATAATTTTAGATAAATCAGATAACGCATTTTACCCTCGCCGAGAACAAAGTACAGTTAAACGCGCGCAAGGATATACGGAGAGATTTAAAACGCGAGAGCTCAGAATTCCTTACGTATTCCTATTGCGTGAACGTTATATGGTACACATATCGTATTTTATTTTTTCCTCTTTCAATACGCACACGCGCGCGCGTTCTCGTATACACATTTTGTTCGGTGACTGAATAGTGGCAAAATTGTGCATTTTCTTAGCGATTTTATGAATACGTGTGCGCGTACAACATATCGAAGAGAGAAATACGTAGAAGCGGGATGCGATATTCTATGTCGCAGGTACGATCGGGTACACAACGAGCTCACGAGAGAGACAGAGACCCCGGCAGCATTGCAAGTAGGTTACTCAAATGCAGGTCGTGCGAGAGCGCACACACTCCAATCACCTTGTATCGCAAACCAATATATACGGGGTGTCCAGCCTTTCAAATTCTGTTCTTAAGAAATTAATGCGATTAATCGAATCAATGATATAAAAGTGCGGACATTAAGAAAAAATATTTATTTTTCAGCTTAAAAAATATGATGATGTGACAAAAATGTATTCGTAAATAAGTTAAAAGATTACTAGGAAATATTTTCATAATTTTCTTGTAAATTTGAAGGTATACGCGCGACGTTCGATATTTCGTAACCTTCGGTTTTTCTTGCTCGCGTCATATCGCGGCAAATGCATGAGGGAGAGAAAGAGAAAGAGAGAGGGAGGAAAAAAGGAGAGATGAAAAGATGGCGGGCAGAAAAAGTCTGGCCAACCGGTTGGACCCAGCCGGGTCTCGCTCTCGTCTACTCTCTAAGCCGTTCACGGTCCCACGAGCGAAAAGGAACGAACGAGAAACGAGCGGCGCCTGGAGGCTGCGGAAGGCCCTACAACCGGGCCGAATATACACGAGAAAACCCACCCATGTGAGCGCCTCTCGACCATTTTTCGATGGCCACACACACGGTAACGATCCGAGAAATCATCCCGTCTTCTTTTGCCTTTCCACCAATTTATCCATACATTATTCCCGTAATTGCCTCCCGAACAATCGAGCAAATAACTTACTCGAGGTCTAGCCTCTTAAGTATTCACCGAATGAATATTTTTCGTACGGGAGTTTAAAGAAATTGCTCCGGCTAATGCGAATTTGAAGAGCGATGCTCGCGGTAGCCCGAACATCTTTTAATGATATGCCATTAAAATAATTATGGAAATTGTGTACAATTTATGTACGTTCGAGTATTTTTTTATTTTAATCGTAATTTTTCGATATAAATCTTTGAAAATTAAACAGAAACAATTTAGAATTTATGTATAAAATGATTTTGAAAAAAGTTTACGTACCAGATACAATCGATACAAAAATTAAAATGCTCAAAGCTCAATATAAATGTTTTATTAGCAAATTTTACCATTGAGTAAAATGTATATACATTTTTTTCACTGTTAAAAAAACGAGGATGACTCAGCAATTATTAAATTATGAAAATGAGACTTGCATATATGTATAATTGAATGTCGCTTTATTTAAATTGCGATTTTGCAATTTTGATTATCACCGAAAGGAAGAAACCACAGGAAGAACCACAAATCTCGGCTCTTTTTGCCGCGCGCGTTATTCTCGTATCGCGGAGGATATGCGCAAGCGTCTATAGGGAGCATGTTCTGTAGACTCGACGGTATATAGTACTGTATTGAGAGAATTTACGATAGTAGATGTTATTCATATAATAAAATTAAAACAATGTTCTGATTAATTTAGAGCTACATTTTTTAATGATAGGGTAACATATATTTTAAATTTGTTAGATTAATAATATATTGGAATCTAAAATACTATATTTCTGGATTCTAATTATAATGAATACGTAAAGAAAAATTACGTTATAGTTTATTTTATTATAAAGTAACTTATGATCGATTAAAAAATTCAATTTATTATAATAAAATTGAAATATATTTTAGCCCTGAATTAAGGTCGTGACATTTAAATTTCCTACTATTTCTGGAAACCACTTATGATGGGTATGGGTTATTCTACAAAATGTATATGGTTTTATAAAATAACCAGTATGGTTGTCATATATCCACCATCATATATCCTAGCTTTTTTTCTTAGTGCGTGCGACCAATAATTCGAATAGAATCCAGTCGAGCTCGGTTTTTCCACACGAACGCATGGGAATTAACTGGGAACCAAAAGTGTCGTAGACCTCTTCCCGAAGTTCAGATTCGCTGGGTACGTACGACTCGCATGCCTACGACACAGCCGTTCCCAATACCGTTTTAACCCTCTCCTGGAATCTCTAATCCGGCTACAACGTACTCCAAAGTACACACAACGCCGCGCGCTCGTCTTCTATCAAGCTTTGTGCTCGAGTTCACAGATACGCGAATAAAAGCGCACACCTGCGCGAGTCCTGATGGCTCGAATGCACTTGCCGTAACGGCAAAACGCGAATAATCGTCCTCTTACTCTCTACCACTTATATATACTTTCGTACCCGCATCGATCGCGCGAATCGAGTTTATTTCGTTATTATTCTCGAACGGTTTAGAATCCGTTCAAAACATTCGTTGTTGCCAACTGATCTTTTTTTCGTTTACAATAAATATCGATCATTTGAATTAAACCGGTGTCGCAAAATATTTATAGGAATAACATCATTTAACTTACATCGTCCTCTCGATTTAATATTTCCATTGTTTTTACACGAAAGGTTTTTCTACCTCTTCACCGTAGCTCTGGGTCCAGAACGTTCCATTTCCGAAATTATACTCCCGCACAAAAAAAGAATCAATATCCCAACCGGAGGTTTTACAGTGTCTCCAATGAGTTCACAAATAATTAAAAAATTTCAAAATGTATACTTTTCACACAATAATAAGCTATAGTCCCAGTTTCGATATTCATAACTTCACTTCCACTTTTTTCCAGATATACTTTGATTTATTTTCACTGATTTATATTAACCGTCGCTTGAAAAGCGAATATTATAAATATGTTATTCAGCTCACGGTGATGAAGGGTGGAATAAATGATATTTTAATTGACTGCGGTATTTATTGAGAGTTCGTTTAAAATCGGGACGAAGAATGAGAGCGACGTTGGCAGATCGATGTGTCGATGAGAGAAATAATAAAATAGAGTCGGCGCGTTGGGAAGTGTGTTAAAGATCGGTTGGACCATAGCAAGCGGCCATAATGCACTGATGTGTGTGCCGCGCGCGGCACAGAAACGAATAGGTCAGAAAACACGAGGCCTCTCCAACAGCGAGAACGGTGACCACTCCCCCTCTCATGTCGACCCCTCTCGTTATACACCAAGGCGCATCGACCACCACCACAGGCATCCTCCTATCACCATCACGCTCACTTATATCCCCCGCGACTTTCAGACTCTTTATTATATCGCATGCTCACTTTACACCTACACTCCCAGAGAATCTTTTCTCTGCCAGCTCTCCTAGCCACGTCGTCTTGCACCGTTTAAGATACCTGCTCCGACGACGACGTATCCCTGCTTCTCCTACTCTGCTGCTGTTACACCCTTTATTCAAAACAATTAAATTCTCTGCTCCGGAGACTCTAATTTTTATCAACGAATCGAAACGACTTTCGCGCATTTCCAATTTCATATTAGCTTTTTAACCGTAGAACACGCAGTAGATAAAGTATTTTTTACTTTTGTTGTCTCGATTTTACGACAAATTATTTCAAGATTCGGCGAGAGGGAATAAATTTCGAACCTGAAACTTCGATGAAGGTGAAGTTTTCGGTCGCGTGTTTGTATTCCCGGCTGTTGCTCGAGAGCGAGCACACGAATAGACGCACACTTGCGAGAGGAGGTATGATCGTAAAGGCGAATATATAAAGTGATCAGAGAGGGACTGCGGAGCGCAACGTCGCCGCGAACGGCAACTCTTATTCCCGCGGACACGATGTGTGCCTGCGGGAGAGGGAAAGAACAACGGAGTCCGCGACGTGTATCGTCCCCGCGTGCATTCGGCATGGCGAAAGAAAGAGCGAGAGAGAGAGAGATAAAGAAATAAAAAGAGGGAAAAGAGAGCAAACTTCTTTCTTTCCCCTCGTTTTTATTTTCTTTTGGTCTCTCTCACTTGCTCTTTCTCTTGGGAACCAGTTTCATCTCTTGAACGCTTAATTAAGGTACGTCGAGATGGAATGGGTATGCGTAAATCCGTAGCCCCAAGAGGCCGAACGAGAGGAGGCGAGGGAGTAAGACGCGACGCTGCGGCCGGGAGAATCCGCGAATAAAGAGCGAGAGAGAGAGAGAGAGAGGAGACAACGACGACGACGACGGTCGCCCGAGACGACGACAACGACGATCGACGACGAAGACGAGATGCAGAGAGGAGCGTATTATATACGAAAAGGGAAGCTGGACACGATGCGGAGCGGGAGAAGGAATAAAAGAGAGAAAAACGGAAGGAAAGTTGTGTAAGAGAGACGTCGATATAGGCCTCGTGGCTGGACGCGGCGTTGCTCTCTCGGGACCCCGCGCATGGTCACTTTATTCTTCATTCGTTTATTCGTATACCCGTTTCATTCTACCATCAAACGAGAATCGAGAGGCATGCGTGTGCGTATCCGCGCTTTTGTAACTTATTCCCTTATATATATTTATATTCTAAAAGTGCGCGAGGAACGCGGGAGGGAGCGAGAAGAGCACCCATTTCGCGTTTCGTTATCGCTTAACGGCTTTATCGCAATCGCCACACGACGAACCCGTACTCTCCTCTCTCTCTCTCTCGTTTTGCCACTGCTGCCACTCGGTTGTTACGCCTCGAATTTAACAGTGTGTCACCCGCTTGTGAAATTATCATACGCGTAACATGCAGCAATTGTGACAATTTCGTATTCCATGAATTTTCATTATTTTTTCGAGTTGATAAACAAAATCATTTTTCGAAATGAGGATTGTTATCTACTCTTTTTGTAATTTCACTTGTCTAAAATCATTAGTAGGACATGGCGAGGCTGTAGTTGAGCGCATTTTCACGCGTGGTTCGATAAAAATTTTGAAATGAGAATTATCAATGATCTAACGAGGAAAAAAAATTGCACCTAATTATATACATATAGGAGTTATTTTCATAAATACTATACAAAGTTTCAAGATATTCGATAATGCTGTTTTTTATGGTTGAGGCAAGTTTGACAATTAAAAAATAGACTCAATAATATGTCCTACATTAAAAAAGACACATGAGGTCTCTAATCAATTCATCAGAATAGAGCGCATTATGCGAAGTTATATAAAGTATGCGCCTAGAAGAACTACAGCAAAATATAACTTTTAAAATAATTTATATATTAACATAATTCCTATGCTATTTGCTTCATTTTTTAAAAATATTTAAAAATCACTCTTAATAAAGTTTATTTCTTTAAATAAAAGGAAATATATCGCTAATTGAAATTTTCATGGGTCCACGAGACCCAGTGTGACCCACTAAATTTTTTTAAAATTTCTTTTTTCGATTTTAAGACCCTATTCGATCGGAAATTTCCCGTAGATAACGAAAATGACAAT
>JAPYYW010001533.1:0-30877 GCA_030522545.1 Cremastinae sp. A BG-2022a
GAAAGAGTGTTAATGATTGAAAATAGAAAAAGTGCAAAGATTGTAAATTTTGTAAAAAACCATTCGGTTGTGCAAATAAAACATCTATATTATTATTATGTTTTAATTAGATGATGGTCAATGAAAAACAAAACTATTCTTAAAAGTCCTCAAAAAACTTTTTTTAATGCAGACTAATATGATTGTTAAATAATGTGACTGTATGTCAATTGAAAAAACATTAAATTTTTTCTATAATTTTCAAGTCCAATTTAATCAGTTATTGTGTTATTGTAAAGGACTTCAAAAATAGTAATTTTCATTCTTTTTCTGATAATATTTAAAATTATTTTTTTTTATGGTCCAAGTTTAAGGAGGTACTTGCATTTTTTGTAGAAAAAAGATGAAAATTAATTAAAATTCGCAGAGGGAAAGATCATTATATTTTTCGAGATATCTATTTATTTTTAAATTATATTTATTTTAGCTATTATAAATGAAATTAAAAACGATAGAATTTCCAATCAAAATATAAAATGGAAAAGTTACGTGAGATACATTTTTCTGTGGATAACAAATGGGTGTCTTTTTCTTATAGGAAAGAAAATCCTGTTCGCGACTGTCGACGTAATCCATCATTACGTCGACTTGTATAAACAGAGTTATCGAATCGTTTTAACGTCGTTTCTCTTGTCACTCGTGAAATCGGGCGAACAATCCAGCGATAGCTGAAATTGCGACTTTCTTTATCTAATTTCACTATTTCCGTTTCTCATTACGAATAATAATTTTCTTCACCCTTCCAACGATTCAGCTCGATAAACCAATTAATAATCCGTGACAATTTACTTACGCTTCAAAAAGCCCTGTCAGTGGAAATAACTTCTTTATAGAAATAAATATATCGAGAAAAAAGCATGGTAAATTTATTTTACTATATAAAATAACAACTATATACTAATTATTATACAATTATTTAAAATTATTTTTATGATTTTATATTTATATAATTTTAATATTTAATCAATTGAAATGATAAAATAACAATTTATATAATAAATATTTGAATTGTGGTTTTAATGCTCCATTTATTTAAATATATTTTCTTTTGATGACAAAAGTTAGACTCTGGTAAACATGCAATTTAAATGATTATAGCTGTCCGCTTAAAGTCAACTTTACATAACTATTAATAAAACATTAAATGAAAAAAAAACGAATATTTTTTTGCAGCATGATTCCTATTTTTTGAAGAATTGAAAAAAAATATTGGAAAATATATGGATCAAGAGCGACCGTAGCGAAAAAGCAATTGGCAATAAGAAACACAATGAATTTCTGAGCTAGAAATCCTCTTAGAACAAGGAAAATCGAATTATCTTTCTTTTTTTACAAAAAGTTGTCTAACGAAGAAGATAGGGTGCTCCTTGGGGAGGACGAAGAGAGATTTTTCTTGGTTGTGGCTTCGCCGGGAAAGTCGAGCTAGGCTGCTTTGAAGTCTATGGAGGTCAAACAATAAGTTTAATTCGCAACGATAAGGTGACGCGCGCTCGTATGAACTTTGTACAATGAATCGAGTAGGAAGTTGCTATTAGATGGAGAAACGGGGAGAACAGTCGAGAGAGATTGAACAATGCGGTGGAGAAGTTCGTATACCAGATCACGGTTTGGTAATAAAGAGAAAAGGATTAAAGCCTCGTACATCAATCCTTGTAAAAGCCATATATATACGTATCTCGCGACGAGCGAGACATCCAATTCGAGTTTTTACGACGGTAAATAAAAATAATAGAAATAAAAATAAACGAGGGACAGCTACGATTCGTTCGTTTGGAAATTCTACTCCGGGCTTTTTTTTCCAACCGTTCGCGATTGAAATTTCTGTTTCGATCCGTTAGTTCAATTCGCCCCGGATAAACTTGTCACTTGGACGATCACTACTTTCTTCTGTATATCCTCCCACGTTTGGCCTTCTTCAATCAAGATTCTTTTCTGCCCTTCTTTTCTTCATCCCTCAAGATTTTTTTTTTCATTATTCGTTTTATGTTCAATTTTGATCTTCCAAATGTTTTTTTTTTCACTTTATTTTATTTATAAGGCACCATAAACGTTCAAATACTTGAAAATCTGTTAGAGAGTACCTAGAACTTAATTTATATTTTTGTATAATATTTCTTGATTTTTTTGTCAATATTTTTTTGTCAATATGTTATTGCTTTTATGAAATATTTAGTTAATCGATTGATTTTTTCAATTTTTTATTATAATTATAAGTATAATAAAAAAATTAAAAATAATGAATAATTATTTATTATTCATTAAATTTTTTCAAAACTCGTTGCAATTTACGAAATTCTAAATAGGTACTAAAACGTCCCATGACCCAGTATTGAATATATTGGTTTCGATAGTTGAATATTACAAAAACACACTCACTTTTATTGAAAAACAAATTTTAGGGAGCATATTGTTAAACTTTTGAAGCGTTTGACTGAATTCTTGTTTTTTATTTCAATTCTATTAAAAATGTATACCAAAGTAGTACATATGTTGCTTTTTTTGATTGTATATGAATATATATTCTCAAAGAGAGCGCACTCCACAATTTCATCTCCGAGGGGGAGAATAAAAATCCTTGAATCGGAGAGTGGATTATTTGCCGTGGATTCACTCGGCCCGTAATCCAGAAAATTGCAACACGCATCTTTGGAATAAATGTGAAAATAGGCTTGAAAAAGAAGAAGAAGAAAAAAAATAAAAAACTTCATTTCGATGATAAAAACCTTGGGAATATCGGTACGTTCATTTTTCGTGCTCGGATGGCTCGAATGCAACGAGCCCAACGCATTCCGAGCGTTCGGGACATCGAGACGAGTCTGGCGGAATATTTTCCTCGTTGCCCGTTGGGGATCGAGATGAAATGGCTTTCGAGGAACGTGCGGGAAAACTCGAAAAGAGCCGAGAAAAACGGAACGGTGTGAAAATGGGAACGAGAGCGAGATAGAGAAACAGAGAAAAAGCGGCCAGAATGCGATATCTTCGAGCATTTTCCCAGTGATATCGCGAATTTAAAGACTCCCAGCCAGCCCCTCCAGATATCCTCCTGCTTCCTTGAGCTAGGTGCACTTCATATAAAGGTCGTACCGCCGCCAGTTACACGCCAAATCGGAAATTCCTCAAGTTCTTCACACCCTCGTAACCGCCACGAATTTCCCTATTCTCATTGTTTTATACGTCAAGAAGAATCCTATCGATGAAAATTTTACTTCTTCAATAAAATCGAGTACCTAAAATTGATTTTTCGTCAATTCTCTCCATTACTTCATTTAAAACGAAGCAGTGAAGAAAATAAAATAAGAATTATTTTTTTCGAGAACGAAATTTAGAGTATACGAATAAAAAATTCAATTACTATCAAGAAAATAAATTGTGATCTCAAAGAAAAAATTAGAGTTAAAAACTTGAAAGTTTAGCAAAAATATCATGAATTGCGAATCGTATAAAAATTTTTAATCGATATTTTATAATTTCATGGGAATCTGTAAATTTGTATATTGGTCAATGAACCAATAAAAACTTCTTTAAATAATAAAGTTCATAATAATAGCTCTTCTCAATTCAATATGATCTCATTTTTTTTTATTCGTGAGACATTTTTAAATTATCTTTCACATTCAGTAAATACATTTATTGCATTTATTATTTTAACAAGTGCGAATTTATACTGGACGTTTTGTTACTGAATGTTTTGCTCATCTTCAATATATATTCGCATATTTTTTCAGTTTTTCCTGTGTATGTTTATTTTTTTATTTCAACACTTCAGGAAACGTATTTCCGACAAACTTTTTGATATATTATAACAGTATTTTTTGAATAAATCATGAGGAAGAGAGTTCAAGTGCCTTTTTATTGGCAAAGTTACCCTCGAGAAAGACAAAAAAAAAGAGACACGAGTATGAAAGAGAATTTTGAGGGGTACGTTTATCTTGTTTCGATTCTCGGAATCGATTAAAATAATTCCATCGTTCAATATAAAAGCGGTATAAACTGATAAGATTGATAAGAATTCCCGAGGACGAAGAGCGGCGGTAAAAAGCGAGCAGGAGTTAACCAAGATGGCGAATATCTCTGGAAAGAAGAGAGAGGGAGAGAGGGAGAGAAAGGGGGAGAGGGAGAGGGAGGAGACATTCCCACAGGAGATCACGACGGGGATTTTTGGTTCTGGTAAAGAAAGCGGGAGAGCAAGTCACCGGGGAAGAGGAGACCGTCGAGAAGTTAAAGAAGTCGTGAGCGAGGAAAATAAATCTCCCGGGGAGAAGAAATATGTCCGGAGGGAGAGGGGCGAGGCGGGTTAACAGAGAAAGTATAAAGGAAAAAAAAGAGCGAGACGAGAAGATACATCGAGAGGGATCGACGAGGGGGTGTGAGAGGGTGCAAAAAACGTGAAAATAAAAAATGAGCGTTCCTAACTCAAAATTAATCTCGGAAAAAAATACGAGGACGAACTCTCGAGAGGGAACTAAATAATTGACTCGATAAAAATCATTAGAGGCTTCCCTGTCGAAAATTAATTTTTTTCCCGGCTCTTCTTTCTTCTTCGCCTTTTCGATCGTTGTGTCTCCCTCGCTCTCGGGCAGCACGTCCTCCTCCCTCATATCTCCGCACTTTGCCTCCTTATCTCGATTCGATCTTGATAAGAAAAATACCGGAGTCAAGGAAAAGTTGTATATTTGTCGCGAGAAATTATGCCAAAAGTCCGGATAAAGTCGGGAGAGGGGGTAGGAACAAAGTATGTGTCCAGGGTGCGGAAAGCGAGTAGGGGTTCGATAAAGAGAAGCAAAAAGTTGAAAAGGAGAACAAGGTTGCGTCGAGCATCATCGCCGAAAAAGGGAGAGTAGTTTCCTCCAGAAATGTCTGCTTCTGGCACGGTCAGAGGAACGCGAATTTGGGTTAGCTCCCGGGTCGCGATGTTCGTCCGACCGTTTCCAATTTATCCCCTTGGCACCATTCGCCCTGTCTCTCTTTTTCGCTTCTTCTTCTTCTTCCTCTCATCTTCGTCTCGCTCGCATCGTACTGGCCTCCAATTTTCCATTTTATATCGCGCGAGGACACACAGCACCGAGCGCGTGACGATTTTCCTCCCTCCATTTTCAATCTCGAACACGCATTTTTTTTCTTCTTTTGTTCAGAAAACGCTGACCAGTCCCTGGAATCGCGAGATAAATTGTCCGAACTGTTACTCGTTGTTTCGTTTACGCGCGTCCTCAACAATCGTCCAATCCGCGACAAAGTCGCGAGACCAATCCCACCGGGACTCCGGATTATCGATTGAATCGTCCATTATTCAATTTACCGGATTATTTGCTAGAGTTTGTAATTATCCCAGTTCCAATGTTCATTGAGGCTGGCCTCGGCCATTCCCTGCTTTTTTCCCCTTCCTGTCTTTGTATATTCACACTCGAGTTATGGCTTTTGAATTAAGCTACGATCATTTTTTTTCTTTAAACTAATTCGAAAACAATGAAAGATGGGGCGAATAATCAAGAATTAAGGTGGCTCGTCAGTTACAGTATACACCGATAAAAGTCGTGTTACATCAAAAAATTTTACAAGGCTTATTATTACGATTTTTCTTTAAATACTATATCAATATAAAACTTTTGTTGACCTTTTCATTGGTACTTTATTTATCATTTATTTTAAATAATATTATCGTAAAATGTCGCTCGACGAAAATAGTCAGCACTTTTTTATATTTAACTTTGAACGAAAATTTTTATGCGTATTTACAATCGAATCGAAACTACACTCTTTTAGATGAAAAAACATACCAAGTCTGACTATTTGGAAAAGTATATTATTTTGGCATCTGAAAGTAGGGTATTTTTTCAGTATCGAAACTACTACGAAATAACGTATATTTTCCATCATAAAATTTTTTATAGACTTTTGTTATTGAAACATTATAAAAAATGCATGTAAAGATAAATACTAAATATATGAAAAATACAATTTTATTTGGATTGAAAAAAATCTAGTATACAGTTCGCTTTTGACCATCGCGAGATTTTCGTTCGCTGCTATTTGGAGGGGCACTGCTCGATTGAGAGGCCACTTGGGCGCCAATTATCTCACACTACCAAGTTTTTTTAGAGAGAAGAACGAAACTCTGCCCTACAACATACTGGGAGGCATTTAAGAGGGAAAATTTGCTTGGGTCAGAAATGTCTTATATAGTAGGAACTGAATTTACTTCTTATATATAGAAAATTCATGCATATAAATCTGTAAACGATGTGACATTATGCTGACAAATTTATTTCAAACATCATTTTGATATAATCAATTACGAATTTAAAAAGGCTTCACTAAATCTTTTCATTCTCAATTATTTAAACAATATCAAATGTGTTAATTATTTAAAAGATGTATTTAAACTTTTAATTGATATTTTATAATCAACAGGAATAAATGTTGATAAATTTATGAACAAAAACATCAAGTGTCACGAATTCATGACGAAAAATTTATAGACTTTTGTCAGGGATAGAGTATCGCTGGTCAATAATTGTTAAGACATATTAAACATAAATTGTAGCAATATAATGGGTATGGAAATTTGGAGAGCGAATTCATGAAATAGCGTAATCAAAGACAATATCCGGTGGATTGTGTAAAGAGGAGAGTTAACGCGGGGACGTCAAAGTGTATATAAAGTTGGTTCCAGTTGGACTGTAATCCCGGCTATCACCGGCGTGACCGTTCGCTTCGCGGTTCATGGAGCAGAGTGGGAGGACTGCAGCGGGGCAATAGTTTCGTACATTTTAAGGTCATAGGGGAAGAATTGCACAGTTGGATGTGGCAAGAGTACTGGAGCGCCGGGGCCAAGAGAACGCCACGGGGTTGCTTTAGACGGCCTTGGTTAACGTGCGCGATATTTATAGTATTTCCCTCCACCAGCCAGCTCGCGTCAGCTTGACTGGCTATTTATGACTCGTTAACATGTTGCGTTCACCCTCCGATACTCAATGCCATTCTGAGACCTCGCTCAATTCGTTCGATCCGCTTCGCACAGTAGAAACAACTTATTTCTTTACAATTTTCCTCATTTTTTTTTCTCCTTCGTTTTTTTTTCATTATTATATTATAACTACTAAACTAGCAAACTATGACTATTAACCTCATCCATTAATTTACTTCTGGAAAATCACATACTCGTGTGAGGTTCAAGAGACTCTAAACAATTTTGAAACTTCCTCATATTAATTTTATGCGGTATCTCAAAATTACTCATACAAAATTTCAACCAAAAATACTCAAATGTATATAAAAGGAAGTTATGAATTTTTCAATGAAAAAAAAAAAATTTTACCTTTGTAGAATAAATTAAACATCAGCGGGGTGTATAAAATGTCATTTTTCAAAATCAACAAAAGTACAATATTTATTTTATTTAGGCACATAATTAATAAGTGTTGAGTACTTTAATTACAAATAAATATTAATTTGATAGAGCTGATGTTGACTTCAGGAAAGGTTTATGTAAATTTTCAACAAAATTCTTGAAAAAAGACCTTTAATTAGTACAGTGAATGATGTAAATTTTACTGTAAAGCTGTGATGTTGGAGTCTGCCAGATTACCTGTGAGTGATTAGGACAAAACTAAAATTTAAACCATAACTCACATAAACTGTCACTGTTACCATTACTGATATTAATTACTGCTAACCATGATTCTCTACCAACTACTAACATTACTAACAATGATATGTATTGCTAATATCAACTAATATGAAACATTAAAGTATTAAAAATCACTGTTACCACTGGAAAAATCAACAATTACTGAGCAGCAAAAGTTTCTTATATAAACAGCTACTATTACAATCTGTTACTGATATTATAACTAAGAAAATTTAATACCCGAATTATGTGTTTACTGAGTGGGGAGTTCATTAAAACTCTGCATATTAATGAAAATCATTCATATTCGAGTTGCTGAAAATCTTGACGTGTTTTCCTCTGGACATTTTCACCTATCGTCTTTGCTCTGCTCCACCACTCGACAGAGTTTGATGAATGTCTGGTGAAACCCGGTTCATCAAGGCGTCTTAATACCCAGCATCTTGATTTAATCTGAGCTATGAAATTCGAAACTTGGAGACAGTGCGCCGCCGGGCTGCCGAGCAAATTGCTTCCCACCTTATTCCCGTATCCCTCTGCACGTAGTGCGTAACGACCGTGCACAATAATACGTCGGTTCTCACAGTTGCTTGTTAACGCCATATGTGAGATTTTTATTAACCGTGTTTCAATTAATCTTCTCGTCAATTCTGTTTGCAATATTTGGTGCGGTGATATTCGAAAACAGCAAGAAAACAGAGCCAAATCCAAAAATTTGAATACAAATTTGATTCGTGATGGGTTGGACAAATTGCGATGTCTCCATAGAGTCTGGTGTTTCAAGACGATGGTAAAGGAGCTCGTCAATTTCCAGCTCAGGATGTGGTTAGGAGTGGACGAATGGACCCAAAGTTTGTCCCGGATCGAATATGTCTTCGTCGGAGGTTTATTGAGCTCTATCCGCTCGCAAGAACGGTCACTCAATTCCAATTCACCGAAAATCGAGTCAAACTGACCTAGAGCAAGTTCCAGATGCCAAGAATTCGACAAGGCTGAATCGTAATGCGATGGCATGAAGAAAAATATTACTAAATTTTTACAGCTGAGATAATAAAGAAGTAAAAAAAATGGGCGATTGAGTCAATTAGATTGAACGCGAGTTCTCGTTTTCCTAGTCTGAAGCCCGCGCTGTATGAGCATCGATTTATCGAGTAGAGTGGGTTTATGGGCAAAGCGCTAGGAAGAGAGGTTGAAAAAGGGTGGGGGGAGGGAGGGGGAGGGAAGGGAAAAAGAGGGAGTTACGCCCGACCTGGGGCTCTGTGAGGTTATTATTTGATCATGTTTAACGGCTGAACGCCTCTGGATCCGATGGTCGATGTTGCTTCCCCATAGCAGCCCTGGAGTACTTCTTCTCTATCCTCATCTCGCTCTTTCACCCTTCACGTTCCTGTCTCGCCTTCATCGGACTCTCGTACTCGTTTTTTCTCTCTTTCACACTTTCTTTTTTCGTCCATTTTATTTTCTCCTCTTCTTTTTTTTTGCTCTCCTCAGTGTTTCCCCGTCGAACAAGGGTAAACGAAACATTACACACGAAGATAAACACCGTACAAAGAACATTGGACGCTCCCCGGATTCGATCGATATTGAATTATATCACGTCTAATCAACAGGTTAGAAGACGAACGAGGACTGGAATTTTCAGGGAGGGAATCTGGGTTAAGGGTCGAGAGAGAAAAAGAGATTCCTCGACGAAACCATCCATTCATGCTATCATTAAGCATTCTACGAGTCTTTCAAGCCCTTCTCATTCTCTTGTCAAACTTGCCGCACGGTAACAAATGTTTTTTTCATTGAGTCTATAACAGCTCCAGACTTTTAGCAAAACAAATCTGTGTCCATCGATGAGGAGTAAAAAAAGTTCTTTATATTGTCATATAAATATGAGATAGTGATGAAGTCACGAAGAAGAAAAAGTTATAGACAAAAGCTTGAGGTTTTTCCTAGAATCTTCATTCTTCTAAGACTCCGTTAAAAGAGTCACTGATCGATTCGATCGAGTATCAATCTTGGCACCTTCATGCATATAAATCTTCACGACTCGTCCATTTAATGCATCAGGAATAGGCGTCTTTATTCATGGTGATGGAGACACATTCGGGTGTCTGATCGTTTACCATTTTATAAAAGTCATCCTATACCGAGACACGTCATTATTAACGGCTCCTTCAAGGATTCCCAGTGAAATTTAGATGGAAACTCAAACACACGTCACTCTAGTCGAAGACCTCTGGCATTGATTGACCGACCAATTAGATTTCTTTTTGTTTTTTATTATACTTTTTTTCTAGTAATTTTGAAAATATCAGGACAAGATCGAGGTGGCGAGAATAATTCCAGTGTTACCGGCGATCAATCGCCGAATCGAGCATTCTGTCAGTACCCAAGTGATATACGAGCTCGGTTGACAAGCTCACAAGCGCCCCGTTTCTGTGTTTGCACTGTTACTACGTCAAGACCAGTTTCCTGACCGAACGCCGGAAGGCTGGCCAAGGTACAAAGTAATCGACCGAATTTGGCAACCACGATTGACTCAACCCGGTCTCTGTACCAATTATTGTAATCCGATTTTGATCATTCTAATGCCTATGCACACAGCTTGATAATTGATTCTATCATGGCTAGAAGGCTCTCCGTTTTGCCAGGAAACTCACAAGTTGATCGATGCGTAAATCTTCATCTTTGACCGTCGAACAAGCGCATGGGGTCTTTTTTGACCCCAGAAAATTTGAATTCGCGTTTTACTATGGAAATTTTTCGTCTCGTTTTTTTTTAATACATTTTTTTATAGTATTTTTCTTTCGAATAAAAATTTTTTTTCAAAACCTATTCCAAAATATATTAAATAATAATTATCTGCAAAAAAAGTCGTGAAATGTTGTATATTATATTTTTTAGAATAATTTTTTAATTAATGTCATAGACTAATCGAGAGCCATGAACAACTAATTTATATAATTACAAAAAAAAGTAGATATTGAAAAAAAAGAAAACATGTAAGAAAATGTATTTATTGTAAACAAAATTATAAACAATTTTTGCAAATTGCAATATCAGAAAATCATAATCAATAATAATTCGAGTGGTACCCGAGGCTTGCTAACTTCGAAATATCAAATGACTGAACATGAAATTTCGCAGAAAGAGTATCGATTATATTTACCAGGGTCTCTAATTTTTTAAAATAAATGCATGTTATTCTATCTGTGATCCATCAGGATTTTAGTCTAAAATAAGCCGATTGAAACGTTACTCATTTTTATCAAACAAAATTTTCATTCTATCGGTATGATTATTTGCTCAAACGCGTCATGACGTCTGTTTCCATTGTCCCAGTTGGAAACAGGACGAAATTGATCGAGCAGCAGTGAAAGCTCAACTGCATCAAAGCACACTCCTCCTGACCAGGAGTCTTTACCCTTTCCCGTCGCAGTCGTGCTTACGATCGCAGACGGGAACCGCGGGAACGAAAACCACAAACGGTTGTCGTATGCAATTGTGGCTAAGCTTGTATTCACTGGGAAAAGGTCATCATCGAGCATTATCGATCTGACAAACGATCCTGACCAGCTCTACCGATTTCGAGATTCTTATTCTTTTCAATAAAAAAAAAGGAAACACGGAAATAAGAAAACAATTGTTTATCCAGGATAAATACGTTGCCAAAAAGAAATTAATGTTATATTTAAAAATTTAGGTTGATAAACTATATCTTGTCTTTTCTTGACAAAAATTAAAATCTTTTTTCTATGATCTTGATCGGTGATTGATTTTACCCGAATTACGACATGTTATGTGAATGTTATGCCTTGGGGTTGTGAAATTCAATAATTTAAACTTTAATTTTAACATGATTTGATTTCTCTCAGGTTAAACAAAATAAATTATTCTTTTAGAAAAAATCTGCCAATTTCTTTGAAAAATTCAAAGTACTTCAAAGAAGCTTCCTTTAGTTAAAAAAAAATCATAAAAATTTTTTTTTCATAATTTTCATACACACGTATCAAGTTCGGATCACCTTGGATGACCCTAAATTTTGAATACGTTGTTCTTGAATCAATTAGTAAAAACTTGTCCTAATAAACTTAAGCTGTAAAACCACATGGTACGTATAAAAAAACTAAGCTAAAAATTCTTTATTCGACTGTAATTAATGAACTACCTTAAACTGAAAGAATTTCGATGATTACTTCGAAAATCTTTGTTTTTTACGAATTCCAATGATTTGTTGACAATTAATTAAAAACTTCAGCAAAAAATCAATACAATCGTCAATTTTTTTTTCATTCTATAATAAATTGCATATTTTAATATTAAATTTCGTAGTTTTATCAACCTCACGAAATACATTAATTTAAGATTTTAAATTAATCATACCTGTAACGACACGACGACTTGAATAAAAAAAATAGAAAGCCATAATAATAATAATAATAATCGGTGGACAATTTTATTCGATAACCCTCGAAATGAAATGAATAAAGAAGCGTCGTCGTCGGTGAAAATTTTATCATTCAATTTGATTCGAAGAGGCTCCGGAGCATTTTCGGGATTGACGACCGTCGGGCACTCGCATTGTGTACCGTTCGCCCTCGAGTTCCGGTTTCTCCCTAGTTGCCCGAAGTTATGTGTTCGTTATAGTCACTCGACTCTGGGGCGCTCGGTGTACTACACGCATCCCGAAACAATGAGCAAACTTTTGGCCGCTGTTCATACTTTTTTCGCATGATACATCTCGAACTGCGCAACTTTTACGGTTTCTCTTCGCTTCTCACCGTTCCTCGTTCATCGCCATTTCCACGCTCTGCCATTTCATTTCCGGAGCTCTCATTTTCAACGCTCATCATTTAACAATTTTCATCTGGCCTCTCATCGCGTTCAGATATTCGTCTCTCGTTCAGCGACGCGTGAAATTTATTGCGCGGGTCTCGCTCGTAAAATTTTGTTCAATCGGTAAACAGAAAATCGATGAAATGAGCGAAACAAGAGAATTCGCGTTCCCTCTCCTTTTTTTTAAATAAAAAAAAAGAACGCATAGCACGCTCGGTAAAATCAGTTGATCCGGCTTTTCCTGTCGTACGCGATAGGTCCAATCATTCGAGAATTCGGCTGTCATTTCACGGCACGGATGAACATTTGGCGAAGCTCGGGAAAACACGCTCCGGTCCCGTATCACCGAAAATAATAGTCGAAATTTCGTTAGGTATCGAAAATTTCGGAGTATCAATTTTCCTCTCGCTAACGGGCAATCCCCGATATTGAAAAATGTCCAAGCTGCGTCGAATTTGATCCTATTTCCCATGAACCTCTGCTTTCAATTAGTTCAATTAATAAAAATTATACGTAAACGGTTGGTGCTTCATTGTAAAACGTTTGCCACTTATTTTCGTGTTGCAGATGGAGTTCGATCGGTACGTCGACGCGTGCGAGACTGCCGGACACTCGGAGCCTTGTTCCTGGATCGAGCACGTCGATGATGCGAATACCGGAAGGAAGAAAAAAGCCCGAAAGTGCACTTACGGTTGTGTTAATTGATTCGGCCGATGATAAGGCCTCGGCGTAATTGAATCGGGCTCGATCGCCACCACTGGATTCGCCCAAAAATTTATGTCTTCGGAACTGAGTCCCGGTCGAGTGTCATTTAATGAAATACAGGCTTTACCGGCAGAAGATATATATACATATATGTATAGAATTTAAAAAGAGGATAAGCCACGAGGCAACCGGGCACGGAGAGTGAACGGTGCAGTTGTTCTGGTCCACCTCAGATGCAATTTTCTCGGGTAATTAACGACTCCCTCGACAAGGACACTTGGGACTCGGCGAAAATAATGGCGCTTCTCGGGTTCGCGTTCGAGTTCCGATAGTCGTGTTGTCCCTCGACCCCGTTCATCTCCTCCATTCCCATCCGCGATCCTCCGTAATTAATTACGGAATTACGAATCCGTTGACGTACGACGGTTAAGCACCGGCGAAGAAAGCCGAGAAACGAGATATGTTGCTATCGGGAGAGTCTTTTTAAACGGGGATGTAATTCGTTGAAAAGAGGGCCATGGACGATTCCAAGGAGCCGAAATATCGGATCGAGAGATGGACGGCTGGCACGGAAGAGGATCAGAGAGAGAACGCTTCGAGGGGACAAGCTGACGCGAACGAATTGTTCGTCTTTTATTAGAACGACAAAGACGACCGAACGCGTTGGAGAGCTCTGATAACTGGCTGCTGGAGTGAGTTTGTAAGATAAGAAGAAAACAAAAGAAGAAGAACAAAAAAAAGGTTAAAGGATCGAACGCGGGCGAAAATTTCGGCGATTTCACAATCGACGAACATGTCTATCAACGACAGCGCGATCTATCTCCTGAACTCGGACGATGCGTCGCTGTTGGCCCGCGAACTGAACAAATCCTATTACAACACGAGTTCTCAAAGCGCGAACGTAACGGTCGACGATATCTGGAATTTGGCAGGCGATCGGGCGTGTCTCGCGGCTGTTTTTCTCTTCTTCTCGATCGTAACCGTGTTCGGTAACATGCTGGTGATCCTGGCGGTGTTCAGGGAACGATACCTGCACACGGCGACGAATTACTTCATAACTTCGCTGGCGTTTGCCGATTGTCTGGTCGGGCTGGTCGTAATGCCCTTCAGCGCGATTTATCAGGTGCTGGAGAACCGTTGGCTCTTCACGACCGACTGGTGCGACATCTGGAGGTCGTTGGACGTTCTATTCTCAACGGCCTCGATCCTGAACCTCTGCATGATCAGTTTGGATCGTTACTGGGCCATCACCGATCCGTTCACCTATCCGATGAAAATGAGCCGCAGGCGGGCCTTCATTCTCATCGCCATCGTCTGGGTGTGCTCCAGCGCCATTTCCTTCCCGGCGATCGCCTGGTGGCGGGCCGTCCGGACCGAAGAGGTGCCCAAGGACAAGTGTCCCTTTACCGATCATCTAGGCTACCTCATATTCTCGTCGACGATCAGCTTTTACCTGCCACTATTCGTCATGGTGTACACTTACTACAGGATTTATCGAGCGGCGGTCATCCAGACGAGAAGCCTGAAACTTGGCACGAAGCAGGTCATGATGGCTTCCGGCGAGCTCGAATTGACTCTGAGGATTCATCGCGGCGGGGCGACAAACGCGGACGCCAGACACTTGTTTCGCACCACCTCGAGCACTCCTGAGGATCTTCAGGACCTCGAGGAACCCCTGACGGCAATTCACAACAATGGGCTCACCAGGATGCCGTCGACGAGGATGAACAAGCAGCACCTTGGCAAGAACTTCTCGCTGTCGAGGAAACTCGCGAAATTCGCGAAAGAGAAGAAAGCGGCGAAAACCCTTGGTATCGTAATGGGGGTCTTTATCGTCTGCTGGCTACCATTTTTCGTGGTCAACCTCTGGTCCGGTTTTTGCAGCAGATGCATCTGGCAGGAGGAAAATGTTTCCGCGACCGTCACGTGGCTCGGCTGGATAAACAGCGGCATGAATCCCATTATCTACGCTTGCTGGAGTCGAGATTTCAGAAGGTCTGCTCGTTATTTCTTATCTATCCAATTCTGCATTAAGGTAGTTCTGTCAAAAAAATTGCTTTCTTACGATTTTGTTAAATATTTGCAAAAACCTTATTTGGTGCAATGTGCAATTGTATATTAAATTTTAAGAGGTTTTGCCATGTATAACTCGAGATATTTATTGTCAAAAATCACTATTTTCTGCAGTCTCTCATAAGAGCACGTGTTAAATATTGCGATCTTCAACTCTTGATATTGACTTCTGGCTAGTGGAACCTGTTGAAATTTTGCACAGCTCTTTAATGTACTTCAAAGAAGCTTCCTCAAGTTTAAAAAAAAATCCTAAGATTATGATTTAATTATAACTTTCATACATACGTAACAAGCACAGGTTACCTTAGATGACCTTGAATTTTGAGTATGTTCTTCTTGAAACAATTTGCAACAACTATTCTTAATGAACTTGAGCTGAAAAAGTATGGAGATAAATTGAGATAAAAACTTTTGATTTGACCGTGCCGATAGAACTACCTTAATAAATTACTTACTGGCTCTTCTACGGATAATAGAATGTTATTTCTTATCATTTTTATAACTACGCGCATTATGAAATTTAACGTCTTCTCTTATTTTTGATATTTATCGTTAATTTGAGCCTTAAACAGACGTATACAAAAATGACAATTATAGTACTAACTTATTATAAATTTTACTATGAATTACTGTATAAAATGTTAATTGTTAAAATAATAAGGACAATTGTCATTTGATGATACGGCCTATTATTGTGATTTCTCTCAGCTTAATCAAGATTGTTCTTTTTTCTCAAATATTCCAAGCATATGTATCTATAATGGAGTAGATTTTTATAAAAATCGTAAGAAACGAATCAAAGTTGTCACGTAAAATCTAAAATTTTTCGTTTCTCGGCATAGGAAATGTATGTTAAAGTATTTGTCGCATAATATATAAACATGTGGTAGATGTCGAAAATTTATACAAACTTTCTTTGACTTTGCATGGGTGGTTTTAGGAGGTTTCGTCGTGGCTCAGGTCAAGATGTATTTATTTATGAATAATAAACTCTTAATATTGGTATTAAATGTATCGATGGAACTGCTTTAAAGTTCACGACAATCATATTTCAAAATTTGCTTCGAGATTTTCAACTCTTAAACAGGTTTAAGTAGAAATAAAATTTCAAAGTTTTCAATCTTATTCCATTATTCTATGTCCTCAATTTATTTATTTTTTCAATCTGATTGATTAATCACCAAAACAGAGTTCGAAATACTATTTTTTCTTTATTTCTTTTTTCTCAATTCATTGATATACATTGTAATCAGTAAAATACTCGAATTTTTTATACCAGTATCTTTTCAGTTTATATACTTTCAATATGAAGCCTCTAAAAGCAATAAGACTTAAAATGAAGTGTTTAATTTCAACAGTACGCTAAGAACCAGAAGATTTTTTTCATCTCAAATGTATTTTCGTATAAATGGTCCCTGAAGACGATTCGATGTATCATGACTGGAATAAACTATTTTTATGGTTCAGCAGTGTTCGCTCAGCAGCAGAAGAAGTAAGGAAGTATTTTGCACGCAATACATTTCCTCGATCACATTTCCATCGCCGTGGAAATCTGGCACTTCAATTCAAATTTAATTCTGACCTAACGATCCGTGTAATTCAGCCCCGTCCGAGAATAGGGGAATAAACGAGAGGGAACGAGACGAGAAAAAAAATAAAGGGGGACGAGGAGAACCTCCCACCTTTGGGAACGTAACTATACGAGCCTGTCGGAGACGATTTTCCTCGATTCCAGGAGGCAAGCAATTGAGAGGAAAAACGATTTTCCTTGACTCGTGCAAAAAAAAATACGGAAAGCTGATAAATTTTCGGATCCCCGCGGAGCTTGAAAAATCGCAACGAATTGATGGGCGAAGGGCGGGGAAACTGACGTCGAGGAAACTGACGATAAAAGCGAAGCTTCGAGAAATCATATCTGGGCGAAATATCTTCATCTTGTCAGTCAAAATTTCGCGACATATTTTTCACCCTCGGTTTTTCTATACATAACGTCGATTTCGATATAAATGAATTCTCGTGAGAAGTCGGAAACGCAAGGGAATCGAAAAATTCTATCGAGCGAATGACGACTCGAAGGAAAAAGTGTTCTTCAAATCAGTATTTATTAGGGCGTCTGCTAAATAAAATATAGTGAACTTTCCGACCGTTAAACATGTCCAAAAAGTTGAACGATACTCCCTATATAAGTTATTATGGAAGAGTTTGAAGATAGTCGCAAAAATGTGTATAAAAATTCTACTACATAATATATTCTACTACAAAATTTCAACATAGGTGATTGACTAAATTATCGAAAAATTAATCATAAAAGCTGCTCATTTTCTTAATAAGAAAATATTACGATAATACAAAAATTCTTACTTCGGCTGACTTTAAAATTTAATACACTTATGTAAGACCATAGAAATTTTGTACTACTTAAACGATAAATAATTATTTTCTGATATTGCGATTAAATAATTGTAAAAATTATTTACAATTCCGATTATAATACATAAATATTTTTATAGATTTATTTTTTTTTAATGTTCTTTTTTTTAATGACGTCAATTAGTTGTTTATGACTTTCAATTAGTTTGCAGCTATATGGAACTAGTTTAAAGTACTTCGATCAGTTCTTTGGAGTTAAATAAACGATTAAATGTGCGCAGATTTCGTAATTTGCATTAACGTTGCTCATACTGATTTTACAATCGATTCTAATGTGTAAAATGCGTGAGTAATGGTTTATTTAGTCAGGGCATAAAAGAAAATTGAGAAAGTAAATTGTCAGGGATTCCAGGATGGTTCTCCGCAGAAGTATTTGAAGTATATGTTTTTCTCGTCAAATTTTCAAAAAATAGGTATTAAAGTAGTTCTATAGTTTTATCGATTATTTAGAATTTTGTTGAAAATTGGTACAGTCATTCTTTGATATGTTATGCATATACGTACCAAATTTTAAGAGGAAATTTCTTCACATAGAAATTTATATATTTATTATTAAAAATCCCAATTTCCAGTGCTCTTCCATAAGAGCCTGTATTAAATATTGCAATTTTCAATCCTAAATATTTTGAAATCTAGACGGTGAGCCTTCTTAAAATTTAGCATAGCTCTTTAGTGTACTTCAAAGAAGCTTCCTCAAGTTTTTTTTAAATTCTAAAATTATGATTTTTTTAATTTTCAAGTCACTTTGGATGACATTGAGTTTTGAGTATGTTGATCTTGAAACAATTTGCAACAACTTTTCTTAATTTAAGCTCAAAAACCACATGGTAGATAAATTAAGATAAAAAATTTTCGTTTGACTGTACCTATAGAACTACTTTAAGCTATAGGTATTTAAGTATTGGGACAAACCTTTTCAATATTAGTAACCATGAGTAAGTTTTACAGTTTCAATTATAAAACACTTCAACGTATCTTGAAACATTTTAGTACTTTTTTTTGAGTTTTAATTGCACACCCTGTAGGGTTTTTACAATCCTTCATCAATTAATCCTTCATTTTTTCTTTCATTCCTTGTTTTTTACACCTTTCATTTTCCTTCCTCCATCCTTCTTCTATTTTTTCCATCTTTATTATTGACACCACTCTTTTTCCTGCATTTTTCGAATTCCATCTTTTGTTCTCTCCACTTTTTTATAATTGCGTCCGCAGCCGACTTACACCTTTTTTAACCTCTGTATCGCATTCGTTCTAAGACACAGGGAAACCGCGGAAAATCCGTATCGATACAGTCGACGACGTTTTTCTGTTTTTTTTCCCGAAGCATTGTACCCCGGAAACACAGAAAAACACTCGTCTCCCGCTCAGAATTTTATTGCGCGAGCTGTCACCGATCGCAGTACTGTCCATGAACAGCGTTGCTTGGGTGATTCACCGACGTCGCACCTCGGCCACGCACCCAATTCCGTCGATAACATTTTAGTACTTATTTATTACATACAAAAATCGCATAAAAGCATCAGCTCATAAGATAAAAGTCATGAATTTTTCTTGAAACGTTTAAAAAAAGGAACGGAGTTTTATCCTTATTCCTTATTGTAGATGTTAAAGTATTATGTCGTTTATCTTATTTCGGTATTAATTTGTTCTCGGTGTTGTCGATAAAGTTTTCGCTTGGTGATCGATGGCATATATATGGTGGCTCTGGTTCGCCGCGGGCGATGACCTCTCGGTCACTCGGTGCAACCGCGAAATTGCATCCGCGAGGAATATGATTTATGCAAACAATAACGTTTAATGATGACGAGCTCATATATATAGGGTGTGCATCGTCGTATAGTTTCAAGGCCGCGGTATCAATTTCCATCAAAATTGAAGCGTGATTGAACGTTTGGCCGAGTTCGCAGGCAATCAGCGTTTACGCCATTTGTCCTTGAAGTTTCCGGGAGCGGAAAAGAAAAAAAATAGCTCCCGGGCGATTCATCCTAATCAGGGGAGGCGAATTCGGGAGCGCAGTTTCTCATCGACGCCCCATTCTTCGGCCACTTCGTCATGGAAAAGAATCGTAAACGTTGTCCAATCACGATCCGGAATTTTTTTCCGAGGAAGGATAATTCCGATCGGAACGAAGACCCGATAAAAATAATTGTATGGGATCGTAAAAGAATTATCCCCCTTTTTTTTCTCGATGCGGCCCGATGAGAACGACGAAGGTCGGGCTGCTCGACGGAATGAACAAGTCGCGCGGCAAAATAGTCAGAGGTTAACTCTCGGACCGCATACGAATCGTCCTGTTTGGCTATCTCGTCCTTGCCCTCTTTCTCGCGCCTGAGAAAAAAGTCTTCCTATCAGCAAAACACTCTCCTTTGTCTCCATCCCCTCTCACTATATATCTATATACATATATTTTGTCCAACTTGCTGAAAAAGACAAAATTCTTCCTTACTTCCACTCTCCCTACTCGAATACAAAAATAGAATAAAAAAAAATAAAATAGTCGCTAAAAAGCTCAAATTTATTCGATAAATATCATCAAAAACTCTCTAATGTAAACGTTTCAATAGTTAGACATACGCTCAAAAAGTTAATAGACCATACTTTAGAATACAAAAATAGAATTGGAAAAAATAAGAGAACAGTCGCTAAAAAGCTCAAATTTGTTCGATAAATATCATCCAAAACTCTCTAATGTAAACGTTTCAATAGTTAGACACGCTCAAAAAGTTAATAAACCATAAAAAATATAATTGAAAAAAAAGAAAATAGTCGCTAAAAAGCTCAAATTTGTTCGATAAATATCATCCAAAACTCTTTAATGTAAACGTTTCAATAGTTAGACATAGGCTCAAAAAGTTAATAGACCATACTTTAAAATACAAAAATAGAATTGAAAAAAAAAGAAAATAGTCGCTAAAAAGCTCAAATTTGTTCGATAAATATCATCCAAAACTCTCTAATGTAAACGTCCCAATAGTTAGACATACGCTCAAAAAGTTAACAGACCATACTTTTTATATATAACTTAAAATGATTTCATCTAAATCCACTAAATTTATGGATTATATTCTCTACACTGAGAAAAGAGTTTTGCTGAAATTATCAAATATGTATTTCGTTACTCGTAATTTCATTATCTTGACCATTTATTTTGTCAGCTCATATTAAGATTTACTCATTTCAATTCATCCGTACTATATAAATATTGATTAAAATTAAAAGAAATAAGGTGAATTTTGGATCGTTAAAATATTTACCTTATATAAAGTATGTATTTTTGTGAAACTTGCTTAATATGACAAAATTATTGTATCTCGCCTCGACTCTCCCGAATAAAAAAATAAAATTTAAAAATAAAAAAAAACAGTCGCTGATGTACAAAAAGCCAGAATTTATCCGAAAAATATAATCCAAAACGCATTAATTTCGTGAAATAAATCGTCGGGATTATCGCTACTGAGCTTTATCACTCTAAATCCAATTTTCGAGGCATTCAATGTGGGTCGTTGGAGAAAAGAAAAATATAAGGGGAGACGGTGGAGATAATAGCAAATCTGGGCTAACCCCGTTGGTTTCGGTAGACACGAAATCGCAGAAATTACAGAGCTCGTGTGCAAAGACACCGAAGAAAATTAATTTTGTCTGACTTGACTCGTCTGGGTTTTCCACATTGCGAATTGTGTGTATCTACGTGTGTGTGCTGCGGGTATCGAATTTCGAATCCTCTCGCATCCTCCTTTCTCCTTTCCCGTTTCGATCCCTCTGTTTCGCTGTTTGTCTATGGCTGCGGGAATTCACCTCCACTTTGGAATTACGAGAATCCTCGAATTCTCGATTTGCACGACCCGGTATTTCTCTTCGAATTTTCGATAATTAGCGTAACCCTTGATTCGTGCTGCAAAAAACTACTCGTTGACATTTTTTGCGCTTAAGCTATAGTTATCTCGACTACACTAGGAAATTAAACACACACGTTTCTTAGGAGCATCATAGAAATAATGTGTATATGTGATACCTAAATTGAATTGGAGTTATTTCAAAATGGAAAAAAGTAGTAAATTTTTCATCAGATATGTTGTTTCGAAATATATTTAAAAAATTTGTGCCAATTTTTTAAACGATTCACTAATCTATTCCAAAATTATCACATTTTCAATCACTAGAATTTAAAAAATTGCTCGTCCTTATGGAAATTCATATATTTGCTCTGAATATAAATAACAAAATAGATTTTAGGTTACTGTCAAATTAATTTCATATTTGATTTATGGTATCAATAATAATTTTCATATTCAGTTTTTTGTCTGAACAATTTAAACTGTTAGTTGATAAATGCAGAGTCTGATTTTTACTCTTTAATTCTCAAGAATTAATTTTTACTCACATGTCTGAATGTTGTTTACTTTAATATATTAAGTCATTCAATGTTTTGTTAGGTAAACACTGCACACATATTATTTTTCATTAATTTATTAATTTTCATCAATGTATACTTCTATTTGTAGATCGTAATTTTTTTAAAAATTTTACACATCTATTGATGCAACGTCAAGAAGATTTGTGAAAATTAAAAAAATAAACTCCATCTCAAACGATTTTCACGCGACTCTAACTTAAAGAAAAGCCACAGTTTCACGATTATTTTCTCGAATTACAATCTCAAATGAACATTTCAAATTTCAAAGTGCTTGAGAAGGAGAAAGCCATGGAGAAAATGTACGTTATTTTTGTAGCAAAGGATTGAAAGGTTAGTATCGAAATTATCGAGAACTTTCGTTTTCTTTGAGAGCTGAAAAAGCTCGGTAGTGCGGGACGGTAATCCGTTTTTTATGGTCAAGAGTCTACAGTGGAGTGAAAGAGTTGAGAGAGAGAGAGAGAGAGAGAGGAGGAGGAGGAGGGGGGAAGGGACTGACGAAGTAAAATGAGAAAATTTATCCTAGGCGAGTAAAGGGAGGTCTGGTCGAAAGCCTCTCATTCACTTGCTCGTCGCCATGGCCGTCGTACGTATTAGTTTTGGTAAAGCTGTACGCGGCGGGCCGCTGTGCCGAGAGAGACCAGGACGAGGGTCGCAGCGAATAAAGCCGGTTATCTGGAAAATTACATGGCCTCGTATCTGCCTCTCCGTCGCTCGGTCCTCCAAAAAGAGAGAAAGATAGATAGATGGAAGAGGGAGAAAGAGAGAGAGAGCGAGAGAGAGAAAAAAAAGAAAAATTTCGAGGGTAAAAGAGGGCTCGAAACAAGCCGGCCAATGTTTGCCATTTTGCTCTCCATTTATTTGCGCCTTTTTTCATTCTTTTTCAATGAGCAACCCCGATATATTTCATTCCGCAAGAATCGAGGCAGAGCCTCCGTACTCTTCTTATTGCGCTTACTATCGAACCAGTGGCGCGAGTCAGCCTGTAGTCCGACGAGATTTCTGTAACATATCCTTATACCGCCTTACACGTACATATATCCCCGAGACCATTTCGGTCTCACTAAATTAACCTTTTTTACGGTCACGTCTCGTACATGCTGCAATTCAGATACCGAAAGTTCATCCCTCGAGACTCTCCACCGCGACGGGAATTAGTGTGGCGAATGGCGCCCTGGATCCCCGAAAGACTCGTGCTACGATCGTCTTACATCTACTTTTTCCTCTTATTATTCAACGGATCTACTCATTCACATTTTTTACTAAAAAATCACTCTACTTCTCCGTCTTTTTTTTCTTTCTTTAAGCAGGATACATTTTGAGTCCAGTTTAATACTTTTTTTAACGATTTTTTTAACAAATTTTTAACTTCAGAGTACAATAAATATATACATGAATATATGAATTCGTGTGGGGAATAACGTCCGAAATCTTGGATAAAGTCAACTCACTCGTGCAAGGATCGTCTTACATCTTTTTTTTCTTTGTATCGTCTCATTAGTATCTTCTACAAAAATCACTAAACGGGTCATTAATAACACATCAATAGTGATTTTTTTTACAATTCATTAAATAATCATGTAATTTCTATAAGTGTTGACGGGATAGCCAGTCTGCTTGGAATTTTCAACAGATGTTCTTAATTCTTGAAGTAGCGAAGAAAAAAATTTCTCGTTTGATATCTTTTTCCTGACGAAATTCGACCGATGGAAGATTGATGAGAAAAGGGTGAACTCGCCGGGGAAGTCTGGGCGAAGTAGCCGGATATTAGAAAGTGCATGGAAAGTGCTTCAGATATTGTGGGCAAGTTTAGACCGAGCAATAAATATCGTGCGATGCGGAGAGCTCCATCGAAGCGATCTCATTATCGGGAGGAAGTTTAGTTCCGTCATTTTCAGACGCGAAAGCAGCAAGTTTTTTCGTGACCCGGCACAATGTTTCGTTTGTCATATTCCTTTTTTCTTCTTTTAGAAGAACTAGTTTTTAGGAAAAATTTGATCTGGACCGACGAGAGGCCCGGATTTGAGGCGAAGAATCGTTTTATCATTTTCACTTTTTTTTTCTTCGTTTACATGAGTTTTTAGAAAAAATTTGAAATTTGAGATGAAGAGTCATTTTGTCGCGTATCTTTTTTACACAAGTTTTTAGAAAAAAAATTTGGTTCGAACCGACGAGATGAGGCCCGAATTTGAAACGAAGAAACGTATTATCATTTTCTTTTTTTACACACGAGTTTTTAGGAAAAATTTGGTTTGGACCGACGAGATGAGGCCCGAATTAGAGATCTAGAGACGTATTATTATTTTCTTTTTTTACACACGAGTTTTTAGGAAAAATTTGGTTTGGACCGAAGAGAGGCCCGAATTTGAGATGAAGAGTCGTTTTGTCACGTTCCTTTTTTACACAAGTTTTTAGAAAAAAAAAATTTGGTTCGGACCGACGAGATGAGGCCCTAATTTGAGACGAAGAGTCGTATTATCATTTTCTTTTTTTACACACGAGTTTTTAGGAAAAAATTTGATTTGGACCGAAGAGAGGACAGAATTTGAGATGAAGAGTCGTTTTGTCGTGTTCCTTTTTTACACAAGTTTTTAGGAAAAAAAAATTTGGTTTGGAACGACGACATGAGGCCCGAATTTGAGACGAAGAGTCGTTGAAACCCAAGAACTTTTCCCAACTTGTTCGTGTTGGAGGCGGCGTGTTCTTTTCTCTTTCTCTGGCGCATATCGTGGAGGTCACTCGATGCGAGGCTACAGAATTTAGTTAACGGTTTGTAAAGTGTTCCGCGCTCGTCGGATAAAAAGCCGCGGGACCGGAAGCGGAGAGCTCTCGCGTATATAGGTTGGATACAGGATCACAGGTACTTAAAGCTCCGACGGGCAGGGAAAGAGGAAGGATGCAGTCTCTAATCGGATCTCGTGATAGCTAGGGGAAAAGCACTTATCGGGGAACACGTCTTGGTTAAAAGAGAAAAGAGAAAGAATTTTGGAGAAAGAGAATGAGTGAAAGAGAGACATATAGATGGAGTAACGAAGAAAGAAAACTTTTAATTCGATGGCTACGATGTTCCCGGATGAGCCAAACGAGCGACCGGTTTTTTTTTTGCGTTCGTCAAGAAGTGGCTAAAAGTGACTTGTTCGAAATTTCGTATCCAGGCTCAAAGTTATCCATTTATTAACTAAATTGTTATTTCTATGTTTCTTTTTTTCAAGCTTTTAAGATGGTTTCGAAGAAAAACCAGAACTCGAGTTTACGATAACATGTCTTTTAATTTTTAATACACGAGCAATAGTGTTGCCGCTTTTTTTAACATGTTTGAATTGATATTTTGCTATTCTAGGTGCATACTTCATACAACTTAGCATAATATGCGTTCTATTCCGCGATTAATTGATTACAGGTTTCATCTCTCTTTTAATATAGGATACATTCGCGATGACATTTTTTTAAAAGTATTTTGAAACGACATTATAAATTTGAAACACTAAACAATTCACTTTTCGTATGATTAAAGATTACTGGAACTGACATTCGATTGAACTTGTCAAATCACTATGAAATGTTTTTCGGTAACGAACTACACGTGGCGAGACTCGACACGTCTTGCCCCCACACTTTATGCCGGCCTAATAACTCCAAATTCAGTCGAAAATCCAAACAATCAAGACCTTGTTCGGTTTTTCACTCGACCTCGACCGATCACCATGGAAACAATGACAGAGGGATTAACGAAAATTTGAAATTTTTTTTCCTCGTGTCATTATTTCCAAAGCAGCGCACGTTGAATTTTTTTAATGAGTAGAGATTAGCCAAAACGTTAATGCGCTCCGCATAACGTGTTCTATTCCGATGTATTGATTAGAGGCTTCACGTCTTTTTTATATCGGATATTTCAAAAAATATAGGAATTATATATATAACCAAAAAAAAGATCTTTAATTATTTTTTTTATGCAAAAGTTCATATATTATTTTTAAAACTAGTCGTGTTTAACATTTATTACTAAGCTCTCGATTGACCATAATAATGATTACAAAGAGTGCATGTTTTTTGTGAAAAATAATTTTAAAAACAATGATTACGTATTGTACATATTGATATTAGATTGACAGAAAATTTCGTATACTGACCAGAGCAAATAAAAAAAAGTAGTAACATTCAAAAATAAAACTAATACGTTAAAAAATTAGTTTTATGCCTGACAGACACGGCTGATGTTGTCATCGCCATTTAAAAATATGATATAAAAGCCAAAGACGTAAAAGGGAAATTATTTTTTCTTTAAAAAACAACCTATAGATGAGAATGGACTGGATATTGCTCACAAAAAATAAAGGGTTGGACGTGACTTAATTTATCTGTTATTTCCTAGGAAGCAGGTTAATAAATTTTTCATTGATTACCAAGTTCCTCGATGATCCTCTTTCGTCGTTCTTGACTTCCGCCCTGTTGCAATGCAACGCTGATACAGTCGTTAACGGTGAAAGACGATCTTAAGGACCAAAGAGAGATAATTGGCAATTCTAGCGGAATGCCAAGCCGGATCATGCGGGGATGTTCGCATAGCGTTAACTCCCGTCCGAGCGATCAATCGCGAGCTTTACGTCATACGAAGACCGCTGGATTCCCTGCTCTTACGCTTACGGTAATCGACTTCCGTCAAGAACGCCAGAAGATTATCATGTTTACTGACGCACTTGTGATGTAATCCGAGAACGAGTTACAAACACGTGATTTCTCTGGTAAACAAACCCCCGTATAATCATTTTCAAACTGTCTTGAAGGAAATCACAATATTATATTTTATCATTATTCATTCATGTATATATTAAATAATACATACATATTTATTGTAAATAGCAAATAATAAAAAATAATAAATTTTATAAAATAATCAATTGTAAAGAATTATTTTATAATTTTTATACATTTTCCAATAATAGAATAATTTGCAATAATTTGCAATAATAGAGTGAATTATAATACATTTTATATTAATTTATTATTTTTGCAAGTTATTATTACTATAATTATTATTATACAGGGAAGCTTCATACATTACGTTTCGAACACTTTAAAATTCCATAATAGAAACTTCACTAAATTTTATTGCTTTTTATATTTCAAGGACTCTTATTGCTTCACAATGTAATAACTCATCATAAATAAGAATAAAACATTATAGTTAAATATATATTTATTGAAATATCGAAAATTTACTCGAATAGTAAAAAATAACTTATTGTTAAAAAATGATAAAAAATTCATAATTTCAAAGACATACATATGTGATTGAAATCCAATAGTTATACGTAATTTTTTACAATAAAAACTATTGGTCCATATACTTGGTCTCACACTCTCCAATATCTTAACGTTTATTTTTTGTTTATTTTCACAATCTGGTAAATCTCAATAATTTTTTTGTATCGTTTATATTTCCAATCACAGTATTGTATCATACGTTTTTTCAGACCTCATTATGCCAATCTGTCTTGACATTTTTAAATAATACTCTTTAATTTTTTGTTAACAATATGATTTTTGTAGGTCTTTTATGTAGAAAAGACATATATTTACGAGAAGAAGATAATTTGTTTCTCCACTTATACCAAAAAAGACTGATTTGTATTTGTACGTCTAAGTGATAAGACAAGTAGTAATACTCGCAAAGTACCAATCGTAAAAAAGCATTATTATGTTGAGTTACTAAACAAATAATATTTACACTTTCGTTTCATAATGTTAACAACAATTTTTAATATGCTTTATAAACCCTTACGAAGTGAAGAGCAGAGCTAACTTACTGCCGATGAAACTGTGTAAATAGATCGATTAAGGGGTTTCGGTATACAGCTACACTGAGAACAGATTTAGTTAAAAAATATTTAGTTAAAAATATTTCGTCGAAACAACACTAGTTTATTTGAAATAATTAAACTTCAGTTAAATCAACCAAGAATTTAGTTCAATTTGCAAAATAATATCGTTGAATTCGTTTTCAGTGTAGCGAAAATAAATGAAATTTTACATGTTAAAAGTATAGGGAACCGAAATTTGTTTGAAAATACGTTCTTTGTCACTAAAGAAATGTATACAAATTCAGAAAAAAAAACATCGTCTACATTGTTTTCGAGTAATCAAGTGTTAAAGTTACATTCTTATACACGGAAAGTACAGCTATATTGTCTAAAAAATGATATTTCATAGTTCAATCGTTCGGAAAATACGTAGACGAAAATTCGAAAAAAAAATCGTGTATACGTATATCATATGAAAGAATATCTTCCGAAATTTGAACGAATTTTTATCATTTCGTAATATATGTACCGAAAGACCTTAAATAAATAATGAATGAGGAGGAAGGAATGTAAGAAAGAAATGAGTAAAAGCGTTGGGCGAAATTCGCGACACGATTCCAACGTGAAAGATTTGTCAGGGGCTCTTGAGAAGGGGAAATATGGCAGCGCGACAGGGGAAGGATGGGGTGGAGGGGCTATCGATTTTGCATTTACCCGGGTAAATATCCGTGAAGCGTGATAGTTACACGTGGGATTGCACGTAGGTGGTTTTGCCGGTATGTTGCCAGCGACGCCTCTCCCGGCTTCCCCTTTGTTATATTCCACATATGCGCGGCTCGCTTTGTGTGCGAGACTCGAGTCCGTGCGCCGCGTCTCGTCGCCGAGACCACCATGGTCAACACTTCGCGCTACGCTACTCCACATTCAACAAGCCCGCCAACTCGATTAAATTTTATAAACGAATTCACACACCGCGCCACGCGCGAATACCGATTCTTATCTTCTTTCCAATTTTTATCCCTATTTTTTTTTTATTCTTTTTTTCACCGATACACCTTGTTCTCATCAATTTTTTAATCTCCGACAGAGATCTGAAATGAGAACCGCCATGGAAAATTGACCGGCAGACATTTTTTTTTTTCATTTAAAAACAATTTTAGAAAACTGTCACAAGCTATATTTTTATAAATTTTTTTTTTTTACTTTTTTATTTTATGGAAAAAATTCTTTTTTAATCTGACGTGAGATTGAAAATTAGGAAAAACGATCAGGGTGAGTTTTTGTTGTGAATATTCATATAAATTAGCCAGCTCGTTTTCTTGAATAAAAAAAAAGTGTACAGAGGTTGTTATTTATTGGTTACAATTATAAATACCTGTTTATTGTTTACATTATTTTTATTTCATTTTATTTGATTTTCATTTATGAATAAGATAAAATATCGAGAATAGCGTGTAAGTTTTTATTTGCATCATCGATATGGG
Organism: Cremastinae sp. A BG-2022a; assembly: GCA_030522545.1. Lineage (NCBI taxonomy): Eukaryota > Metazoa > Arthropoda > Insecta > Hymenoptera > Ichneumonidae > Cremastinae sp. A BG-2022a. Next base: position 29,398 of record JAPYYW010001533.1, read on the forward strand.
AGTCACGTAGTGAACAGTCAGCTTTCGATGCAATATTTTACAAAAATCAAGAAGCTTATTCTCGATAAACATAAGTATATACAGTGCACGCTCTCAATAGGGCCGCTTCCTCCACCCTCAGGAGTTTTAAAAACAGTAAAATACAATAATTGTTGTAAAGCCCATTTCTGTTTTAATAAAAGTCATATTTCGTATACTTTGAAGAGATTTTGCTAAAAATGCGAAATGAATTTTTTTTTAAATTAATTAAACGCACAAATTTTCTCATGTTATGATCGTATATTGCGCACTGGTGCGGAAAAGATTGGTTACTTTCTGTAAGCAAAACTATACGCTCGAAAAACGCACTTCCTGAGCAACCATGAACAAAAAATGCTATTTCATATTTCAGTTTATTTTTCTTTTTTTGTTCATGGAGAAATTGAAAAAATATAAATCGCGGTGAGATTGAAACTGTCAGACAACATGATCAATGCTGGTTTTTATTCGCATATCATCGACGCGAGTCACGAAATGAGCAATGCGAGTTTTTATTTTCCTCGATGGGAGTAAAATTGAGGAAAATGACGATAGATCTCGGATTGAAACCGTCGATATTAAACGGCCGTTGTACTTTTTTTTCGCCTGCGAAAGTGGATTGGCGAAAACGAGGAAGAATTGATCCGAAACGTTCGAATTTTCATCAAACGTCGCCAATCTGTCGACTACGCGGAATGATTGACGAAACGATTTGTTTTCCCATTAACGACGATTTTCTCGATTACGCCACAACGCTTCGATAAAACGTTATTTCCGTTAAATGAAGAGAAATGAGAAATTCGATGTTTGCTTCCCAACGAAATGAGTTGAGGTACATAAATGGTAGAACCAGATGAAAAGAGTACCAAAAAAATTACTCCTATTAAAGTACTTGTTTTGTCAACACTGAGAAATTATACATATGTTGCTTTTGAATTGTACACGAAAATATTGAAAAAAAGTTGGAAATATTGACATTCACATCCTGGCCAGTTTTCGCAATTATTGACAGTTAATATTTAGCATGGAATCTCAAAATATTCGTGATAACTGCGATTTGGCTTCTTACAATTTTCTCAAAAAAAAAACAAAAGAACTTCAAACGCATTTTTTGAAATAACCTTTGAGAAAAAAATAATAATTTTTACTATTTTTAAGTTAATTTTTTTATAAACTTAATTTGGAAATCTTAAAAAATTAAATTTTTATTATTAAACATTTGAAGTATTAAATGGGGGTAAATTTTTACTCCAAAAATTTTGCAGCATTGCTCGTATTATTTCACGACCAACGTCTTTTTTCATTACACGAGCAGCAACGCGGCCGCTTTTTCCGTTTCGGCATGTTTGAATAGATGTTTTGTAATTCTTCTAAGCGTATACTCCCTACAATTTCGTATAATGCGCTCTATAAATTAATTGTGAGGTTCATGTCTTTTTTAAAATAGAATATTTGATCGCAA
>JAPYYW010001534.1:0-105251 GCA_030522545.1 Cremastinae sp. A BG-2022a
TACACAACCTTTTAGAGATGATACTTATTATTGTGTAAAATTTTCAAAACATTTCCATCATTTTCATTTTTGAAGACAACATCCTTAAGGTGGTTGGTCTGTAAAATGAGCATCGATAGATTTTGATAAAAATTTGCATAAACATTATTTAAGATTGTTGTTAGATGATATATTTTTGATAAGATTTTTATAAAAATTTGCATAGACGTTCCTTGACCCAATGTGCATGTGTGTACCAATTTTTAGGACGATTTACAGTACGGAAGTCGAGATATTTATTGGTAAAATTCACTATTTTTTATATTCCGCCACAAAAACACGTGTTAAATATTGCTATTTTTAATAATAAATATCTCAACTTCTACACTGTGAAGCCTCACGAAAATTGGCATGGATCTTTGTACAACATCAAAAAATGTTTAATTCATTTTTTACAAAAATCCAAAAAAAAAATTTTCGACAATTTTTCCAATCATATAACTGAACGACCTTGTAATTGGAGTATATTATTCTTTTGTCAATGTGCAACAAGTTTTCTTAATGAACTTTTACTCGAAAATCAATGATTCCTCAACGTTCGTTTGTAATATAGCCAAGTAAATATATTAGTAAAAATTATCCCAAAAAGAGAAAACTGGACATGATCGTCCGACATTCAATTGTATTCGAAAATGTCACGAATTCGTGAAAAAAAATCCGATTGACTATGATCGTACATTTTTTTAAAATGTATTTTAATAAATAAAATCTTACAAAGAATTCAATGAATCTTACATTGATTTACAATTTATATATTTCTGGATGAAATTTCATTATTTTTTAATAGCTCGTTTAACGGGCAAGCTTTCTCTTGGAAAGATGAAAATTCGTTTTTGTTGATGGTCAATTGAGAACTCGTAATGCGTGACACTAAAAATGCAAGTCCACGATGCCAAAAACGTATGGCTTACTCTTACTAGGAAAAAGGATATTTATTCGAGAGTGACACGTCCTGAGACTCACCAGAGTCTTTCAACAGCGAAGATAAATATTTACACTAGATACGACACCTCCAAAGCAGCGCTTTTCCGAGCTTACTTCAGCCGTTGAATCGATGCGATAGATTTTTTTTTTCAAATTTTTTATCGCTGATACGGTAAACGTCCCAATAGTTTAACAATTTTCGCTACATTATTTTTAATATTTGAAATATTTTTTCTCGATAAAATCGTATGGATCATTTTTCACATATACATTATTTATAACGTTAATTTATTGGAATTATTCTTCATATTCAAACGTCCAAGTATTTATTTATAAGAAATATTGTCTCAAATTAACACATAAAATGAGTTTTAGATCGCTAAAATATCAGACAATAGTTTATATTTGAATTTGAAACAGATTTTTTTGTTTTAATATTTTTTTAAGGATGTATGGGACAGACAATGCCAACAAAAAGTACATTCTTGACGTTAAATTCGTAAAACACCGACTCTGGCTTTTACTAAAAAGTTGCTAATTATATTTTTTGAGTTTTAATTTGTCTATCAATGAGCAACTTGAGTATATTTTAACAAAAATTGAAACATTTTTTATTCTTTCAGCAATTGAAATAAAAATATTATCTACACAAAATGAACATTGCTACGAATATATAAAAAAATCCACAAGAATCTCATATTTGAAAATGTATATTTAGTCCAAATTGACGAATTCTCCATAAGAAACAATCTTTGGAGTTTGATTCAGTAAAACGATTTCAAATTTGGCACAACATTTTTTCATATACTTATGAACAAAATATCAAAAATTAATCAAATTTTCATATTTTAAAAAATATCATTCATACATCCTTAAATAAAGATAAAGTGTGAAAACCCTAATCTGTCCAACTATTGGGACGTTTACCTTATTTCCTCGTTCTTCGATCAAAATGATTTTTTAAAAATCAAATTGGCCGGAATCGAATAAAAATCAAAAATACGTAACACAATAATCAACTTTTATCTTTAGTCAAAAATCAAAAATACGTAACACAATAATCAACTTTTATCTTTAGTAATTAAAATATTCATATTGTTGATACTTTGTATCATTAGTTTTCGTTCCATCTAACAATTCATCAAAAATTTCTTACGTGATTTTGAAAATACACGCTTTTGAAAAAAAAAAAGAAAAAATAAAAAGGAGCGCTAACACTCAGGTACCATCTAATTGAGCAGTCTTTCTTTACTGTAACATGAAAATTTTGCTGAAAAAAAGACAACGCTGTTTCTCCATCGATTTTGTTTTTCTTTTTTTTTTATAGTTCCTGAAATATCGCAATTTATAAACCTCAAATACAAACGTGACTAGACGTAAAGTAAGACGAGCATTTAAGTAATCGCACTATACAAAAGATTGTTGAAAACTATTACACGAAACACAAAATAATTATATCGTCCACATGTGGACCAGTGTAATTGTTGACTTTATTCTCGAAAGGTATTACACAAATCGATCTGTCTCTCGTTATCGTATAAATATATATACATTAAAATCTCATCCTTTCGAACAAAAAAGGCTGTGATTTTGTATTGGGAAAAACCAAGTAATACGTCGCGTGTTATCCTTCATAAATAACTGCAAATATTTGACTGATGTTGAATGAACAAATAAGTGCATAATTTTTAATACTAGCAGTACGTATCTATAATTGCTGCACAATTCAATTTGAAGGGGCTTCGATCGACTATTGTGCGTCGACGGATTAAAATATTTTCGTATTCGATAAACTGGGCCTGTGAAAATATACAAGGATTTAAAGATGTAAGAAAAACGATATTCTTGAAAGTAGGGTGCACTTAACTGAAAACCAAATTATATTGATCCAACAAAATATGTTTGTTCCGATATGTTCAACGATATTTTTTGCAAACTGAACTAAATTTTTCATTAATTTAAGGAGGTTCGATCGTTTCTCACGTGAAAATTATTTTTCAACTTTTTTCACTAAAATTTGGCATATATTGCGTGATACCTGATGTATGACCAAATTGCAATAATATTTAACGTCTAGAAATCGAATTACACATTATTGAAAATCGTATTTTTTTGTAACTTCTCATAAGATCGTAAGGTAGTTATATCATAAAATCATTTGCTTAGGATTTTGTTGAAAATTTGGAAAAACCTTCTTTGATATAATTTGCAATTGTACATTGAATTTAAAGAGATTTCACTATACGCAGAACTCGAGACACTTATTGTCAAAAATCCCTATTTTCTGTACTATTCCTGGAATATGGCTGTAATATTACGATCTTCAACTTTGAACATCTTGATTTCTGGGTTGTAGAACTTCTTGAAATTTTGCACAGCTCTTTAAAGTACATTAAAGAATATTTCTTTAGTTTTTTGAAGAAATCCCAAGATTACAAAATAAATCGATATTACAAAACAGGGTGTTTATCACATATATCAATGACTGTATAAAATAATTTTTTTGAAGCGATTAATTTCAAAATGGCGGCTGTGCAGCGTTTTTTAAATGACTTCTTTGTTCTTCCAGGATTCACGGCCGGACAAACAGCTCTTGTAATTTTTGAATTATAATGAGTTGATGAATTTTTTTTTGATTATATATAATAATTGCTATATAGAAGTACATAAGATTTTTTCGATATATCGATTTTTGGCCTAATGGTGCACTTCTAAAGTGGAAAGTGAAAAATTTACCTGAAAAATCGTCAAATAATTGTTAATAACAAATGAACTATGCAATGCAGAAATAATCCTATGTACTTCCATAGACAATGTATTCTTCAAGATTTATTCCAATTTTTAAGTGAATTGGTATAAAATTGTCTGAGTTGTTTCCGATCAACTCAAAAAATGCAGTTTTGAGATAAATGCATTTGAAGTTTTGAGTAAACAAAGGTTCAGTTCGTTGCGGACCAAGCGGCCTTGTACTAAAATTAAAAAAATCAGTACTTAGAGATTTTTCCCGGCTGCATCTTTTGGGTCATCATTTTTGAGGTCCTAGGGGACCATTAAAAAAAAAATAAATTGATTTTTAGACAATTCTAGAGTGGCCTACCCTCTTAAGAGTTGCAATTTTTCACTATTAATATCTCGATATAAACTCAATGGACATTCCTAAAATTTTTCGAGTATTTTAATAGATGTCAAAGAGCGCCAATACAAATTTTCAAGAGATTATGTTGAAAATAATATCACTCGATGATTTTTGTTTTTACACGTAAGACGAATGGGCGCGAGTGAAGATACGATCGAACCTCCTTTCACTGAAGTTTAATTATTTCAAATAAACAAGTGTCATTTTCCAAGTAAATATTTTCCAACTAAATCTGTTTTCAGTGTTTGATCGTCAATTTCGTGTTTTCTTCCATTGTTCTTTCGACAGGGGATGATTTTTTTTTAAATACACAGTTACTACTTTCCGTTGCCTATTGTCGCTGCCAACGCTCTTTTTTTGAGGTTATAATCGGTGGCTTGCGCTTCTCTCGATTAACTTCTCTTTTGGCATATCTTAAATACAATTAGTACAATTAATATACGCAAAATAGAGATATAAATCGACACTCGCGTTACGAGACACTCTTTTGATCCCGGTCGATCGTTGGGGATCGAATTAAATCGATTCGATAATGCATTCACTCTGTCATTCACGCACAAATATGTGGAGGGGAACAGGAAGGGGGGTGGGGGTGGGGATTAGAGGGTAAGGGCACGCACGCGAACGCATAACAAGCCTGGAAGTACACTTTTCAGTCTCACGGGATTTCTCGATTAAATTTTACTAAAATTTGTATGAGATCGTTAAAGATTAATAAAACCGTGACAAGGTAAACGTCCCAATAGTTGAACGATATATGTATATACTCCTTAAATGTTAGTGATTATCAAAGAGTTTGTATGTAGCACCAGAAATTTCATGAAAAAAATTAAATGTTTATTCTGCCCAAGAATTAAAAATCATTGAAAATAATGTATTTATTTCAAAGTAGCAGATTATAGGGGCTCGGGCGTTTCGCGCCCTCGCGGTAATCGTGAAATTTACATATTTACAAAAAATTTTTGAGCGATCCATTAAATGGCATAAATGGTTGATATACAATCTAATCGCTCTCTGGTGATGAATCGCAAAAAAATGAATTTTCATCCCGATTGGTCGATTTATATAGATTTTTATACTTTGCAGCACAATTTGGTCGTGATAGGAATTAAAATAGTGTAGCCTATGTTCAAATCCACGTTATAAGCTGTCTCTATGTCAAATTTCATTCAAATCCGTGCAGCTGTTTTTGCGTGATTGAGAAACAAACATCCAAACATACAAAGATTCACATTTATATATTAGTAGGATAAATACGTGTATCATGGTAGTTGTTTTGAATTTTTGTTAATTTGTGAATAATCTTGACGTAAAATTTCGCGACATTTCAATAAACGTCAAAAGATTGTCAATATAATAAAATATTTTCGAATTTTTTAGTATTTACACAACATGTGTTGGTTTGGTGTTTCAAATACTGGAACATAATAATTGTTCCTTGCCCAGTAGTTGAACAAGAAAATTTTACATGTGGTGCTTCTTAAGGATGTATGCTCAGTCAAATCCGTAGTACATCTATTTGTTTTTTCAAGGTATTTTTTATGCGCAAACAATAGTGACAAGCATAATTGTCCAAATAGTGATTTAAAGAATAAATTAGTGATTTAAAGAAGTACAGATATTAATAAATTTCTACAGTGTAAAATAAAATTAAGACCTGATTTGACCATACTCGAGATAGAAACATTTTGTGCAGCCAGCCAATGACAACAACGCAATTTGAAATGCCCTGGACACGAAAAAATTCAATCAAGAACATTTCCGGTGAAACATCGGCATCGATGGGTTTTTTTTTGCGTAGAAAGATCGAGAATAATTTATATTATTATAGGAAACACTTTTTCTTTTTAGCTACCTTATACAGAACACACCAATTTTTTGCTTTTTCTTGCAATTTGATCGACTTCCGGTTAAAGTAACACAGGATTTGATGTAATCTTTAATGCTAATTATTTGCTCAAAATCAACTGTAAAGTTATTTTTTTTGTTTCAATCGATGCGGAATAACTTATATTGCTGATTTCAATCTCAACGAAAATTATGGCAATAAAAATAATGGGTACAAATCTGTAAATGACAGTTTCATTCATGGAGGTTAGAGAAACCTTTGTAGTTTTGTTCTTTATTATCTTTTTTAAATGATCGGAAACCATACTTTTTTTCTTTTTCGAATCGATTCAGCGTATTTCAGTTTACTATCGATTTTAAATTCCGCTAAAAATTTAAATATGTCAAATTTTGGGCATACATCCTTAAGGTGATAGCGCAGATCTCTCAGTAACCATAAAAATGTCTTTAATGCTTTGTCAATAAGAATAATATTTGTTTAACCCACGCAGCGGCAAAAATGTGCTGAACTTTGGATTTTTACCAAATGTAAATAATTTGTATGCTGTTTGAGCTATATCTTTCTTGCACACAGGCGTCACATGATAGATCTGCGATATCACTTAAAAATACTCCAGTAAGGAACCATCGTTAGTTCAATTCGGACGTAAATTTATCACAAATAGTTTTTACGTATGAAAAAAGTGTAAATATTTGTGTATGATTAGTAAAATAGTTGCATTGTCCTTGAAGTATCCTAATCCAATGTTTTCTATGAGCCACAATAAAAAAATGATACATTTAGTTTACAAAAGTATTAAGTATAACATAAAAACAATGCTTTTGTGAGATTTCACTAATAAATTTTTCAGGCACAAACTAAAAAAAAATATAATATGCCTAAAGTGAAAAAAAAGAAAAGAAAGTTAAGTATTGTTAAGTATACAAAATAAGTGTACTTTTTGTAGCGTTCAACTATTGGGACAAGACCGTCTAATATTAGGGACAAATTGAGTTTTGCTGTTTCATTACTGGGGCATCTGCACATCGAAACCTTTTAGTACTTATTTATTATAAATATTTAATAAAAAACAATCCATAGAATGGGTTTTGTATCGTTAAGGTATCGAGTGATAATTTTAACGTAAACCGGAAGTAGATTTTTTTTCCTTTGAATATTTGAAAAATATAAATAAGATTGTAGATATTCTTAGATGATCAAATATTGGGACGTTTATCTTATTACCACTTTCAATATATTTATAGATTTAAAGTCCTCATATTTTTTTTGTTGCTTTTGTTTTACTATAAAAATAGGCATATGCGTTATATACCTACATTTTTTTTTATTAATTCGGTCATCAGAGGAAGAAGGTCCAGTCCCGAAACGACTCTTTTTTTTGTTCATCCCTTATCGACACTAATTCAACATCTATTTTAGGACTAATTATTTTTTATCGTTCTTCCACACTCTGCATCATGTTCGACTGTCCGTATTCGGAATTGGAAAGTATTATTTTTCATAAAATGTCATCAGGTATCGTTTTCCTCCAAGCTTTGGTTGAATCGTTCGGACTTGCCTATATTATACTGACTAGGAAACCTGAATATCGTTGACATTGCGCGACTCTTTTTTTTGTCATTCGCTCTCACGTTCCATCAAATTCGTTAATTTATATAAATACAACACAATATTTACATTGGCCGATCATTACTAGTAGAATTCAACTATACACATTACTTTTTTTTTACAAAACAACCAGGAATCCAACTGCTCATAATGTTTATCGATGATTTTACAAATTGGGTTAATGTTTCACTATATCAATTAGGATTCCCAAACGTAAGTTCGGACCCGTCTCTCGTTCAATCTACGAAATAAAAATTGAGCTGCGACAGAGCTCTCTGTGACAATTTCTTTTTCAACGTCTTTTGTTTTCTTTTTTTTTTCTTATCGAACGTGTTTACCAATTTTTCATACAACCCGCCGATGTCTCGTTCTTTTCCACTCAAGAACGTTACTTTATGAAATTGTATCGTTGTTGATTCCTCAAATCTTTTGTCAACTCGACTCGATTTTACATTTAAAAAAAAAGCGAAAAACTTAGATAAGAAAGTAAATCGAAGTACGAAACGCCATCGACAAAAGATCTGAGAAAAAAAATACTAGATTGTACCAAAATATAAATAAGTTTTAGCTTAAACGTAACGCCCGTACACGTTTTTTTTTAAAAGCGAAATACTGATTCTCGCATACAAAAAAAAATATCGAAATTTTTCAAATTTGTTTTAAGGTAGTTTTATAGTTTGATCATTTTCTTAGGAATTCATTGAAAATTTGCATAAACCTTCTTTGATACGGCATACATATATGTATCAAATTTTAAGAGGATTCACCAATTCCAATTTCTGGTACTCTCCCATAAGAGCTCGTGTTAAATATTGCAATTTTCAATCCTAAATATCTTCAATTCTAGATAGTGAATCTTCTCAAAATTTAGCATAGCTCTTTATTGTACTTCAAAGAAGCTTCCATTTAAAAAAATTGATGATATTTTTTTCATGATTTTCATACGTACATAGCAAATAGAGGTCACCTTGGATGACCTTGAATTTTACGTATGTTGTTCTTGAATAAATCTTTTCAACAACTTTTCTTAATAAATTTGATACATCAGATCCCACGCGCACTTGAAAAACGCGATTAGTTCAAACATCTTCAATTCTTTGTCAATAAGAATAACATTTGTTCAGCCCACGCAGGTTATTGGCAAAAATAGGCTGAACTTTGGATTTTGACGAAACATCAATAATTTGCATGTTTTAGCGAATCGCGTTTTGCAGCTATCTCTCTCGTGTGTCACGTGGGGTAAATCGGTATCACTTCAAGCTCAAAAACCACATATAGTATGGGGATAAATTGAGACAAAAAAAATGTTCAATTGACTGTACCTATAGAACTACCTTAAAACAAAAGATAGAGAGAGAGAAAAAAAAAGAAAGAAACATTGATCACAATTTGTTTCTCGGAGCGTCAAGCTCGAGAATGTTGTACGGGCGGAGAAGCTCCGTGAAAAAAAAAATGATAAAGATGGATTCCATTGATGTGGGCGGTATAAAGTTATCGCAACATTGAAAAACATTAATAACGATTATATATTACAATGTCTGGGCGCATCCTCGGTGTTTGTGCACTCGCTGGCTGGTACAAGTCCCCGTCGGTGTACCCAATGTGATCTCCCCTTTGGACAAATTGGTGATGGTCGACATCCGGTCTGCCGAAATCGTCACGAAGAATGAAACACGCTGGTGAAAATTCCGAAATTTTAGCGAAAACCTGATTTTTTTTCAACGTCAAGTCATTGCTTTGTTTGTTTTTTTTGTTTGTTTGTTAATTTCGGAAATTTGGGTAAATAAGTGAGGGAGAGATTTCCGGGGGTGGTCTCGCTCGGTGATTGGCTGGCTCGTTGGTGGATTAGACGGCGTTGGAGTGCATCAGCCCGTCGAGTATACGACGGCGCATGTTACCGAGGATCGCCATCCTCTATAAGGAGCCCTTGGCGAAGAGGTGCTCCCTGTGCTTGGTGCGTATGTGGGATCGGAGCGTGTCGATCCTGCTATAGGTCGCCGGACAGTAAGGGCACAGCGAGCGCTGAGCGGTGTGAATGTGGAAGTGGTGCCAACGATTGGTCACCTGTTTACCGCACGCCCGGCATCTCCAAAGTGCCGGGTTACCAAGCGACACCGCGAACATCTCGTGATATGAGAGCCCGACCGGAACATTTGGCATCGAACCTGCAAACCCAAAGCCTTCATGCTCTAACGTGTCTCCACTTCGTATCCGCGCTCATCCTTGCTCTTTTTTTTTTTTTAATTTTTATTCATAAGCGCCGTCTCAGTCGCGCCTTTTCATCAACTCTCTATTTTTTTTTCTCTTTTCGCTAATTCTACATCGGATATTTCCCCCCCCCTCCCGCCCCTCCCTCCCACATCATCTCTCCCCTCTTGACGATTTATTGAGATCTGACGTTTGGAGACGTGGCTCGAGGTAATACGCGAAGGGAGTACAATTGAGTAGCGTGGAAGCATGCTTGTGCATTGGGGTGATCCAAGAAAATTACTATCTTTTTTTGGTGGATATACGTTTAATATATCTTCGGGATGATGAAACAATTTCCTATAGGTGGCGATTTTCATTTTTTTATTTTTTTGGATTTAAGAAGGTATATTAAAGAAAGTATGAAAATTAATTGTTGCTATTGATTTTTTTACGATGTGGAGCATTAATTTAGTTTTTCGATGGCTGAAATTCAAGTACCATTATCGATACAATAAGCGAAAACGATTCCGAAAAAGTATTTGTGTTCGAGCCAGAGTTTTGTGAGAAATCGTTAGCATGCGCTCTTTGATCAAAAGAAATATAGTATATTTAGAGTGAACCTTCAAACAGTATAAAATATCTTAGATCTTCATTAGCATGTAAGGTTTAATTATTGGTCATCGAACTTTTCATCGAATTATTTAATTATAATATCGGATATATTATTTATATTTGCAGTGAATCGAAGTCGAATTATAATCTAAAAAAGAAAATCACTATTTAATTATCTGTATTGCATCAATATTATAAATTTTGAAATTAGTATATTTCTCCAAAATTTGCACAAATTGACTTTGAGGTCATGTCAAAATGTATGCCACATTTTATGAAGCTTCACCATCTAATAATCAAGACATTAATTGTTGAAAGTCGTCGCATTTTTTTATCTCTCATAAGAGCCCATGTTAAAAATGGCAATTAAAAAAAATAAATATCTCGATAACCACGTGATGAAGCTTCTTTAAATTTTGCACACATATTAATATTATATCAAAGAAGATCAGTATAATTTTTGAAAAAATTCTGTCGAAAAAGAATTCAAGTGATAATTTTATATTTAGCTAACACGTACAGCCAAACTTTTGAATAGACTGTCACGCGACTCCTATACCTTAAAAGTCATTTATTTACGCCTCATTTAAAAATAAACCAAACAGTATCTCATTTGATTAGTACTAAGCTAATACCTCCTTAAATAACATTGGAAAATTTTTTTTTCATTCGGAATGTTGTAGCTCAATAACGAAGTAACTTACATACATGCCAAATTACAAATTGACTCCTTCAAAAGTTATTCAATAATAAAGTTAAAATTGTGTAAAAATTGACAGATGTACATTTTTTACACTTTTACAGATTTAAATCTATATACCCCCCTCCCCCCCAATATTATGGTTTTTTTTTGTAAAACATTTAACCGGTACGTCATTTCATTAAATCGTTTTTTGATTCGAGCAAATTTATTTCTTACTATAAAAAGGATGTATATCCGTATTATCATGTACAGTGTCGCGACGAAAAAAAAAAATAATTTTTTTGGATCAACCTGGTATACATAAGACGCACGTACGCTGTCTCAAGAAATGAACTCTTTCGGTAGTTCAGCATTTGCCGCTAAATGTCATATAAACTTTTGTCAGATCTCAATAAGTTTCCAGAATAACATGGCGCAGCAGCGACACCGCGTGGCTCCGATCGTCTCTCTTGATTGAGCATTGAGCTAATTTTGGAGCTATCTCTTTCTCCTTCATGGTCATCCAAGACGTAATAAAATATGAATCAATCAATCCCTTCGAGCACCTCAAAGAGAAACAATAATAATTTAAATAATAGTTGCAAGCAAAGGAATGCCGAGCTGCACAATCGGATTATGCTGAGGTGAGTGATCGTTTTTGGTTCGGTGAATAATAAAGTGTCTTTGTCGTGTGCTGATTTTCTCGTCCAGAGAGAAACAAACCCCGAAACTATTGCGCCCGATCGATAAAATACGTAAATCCGATGGAATCGGAAATTGTCTCATGGTGTTTCACACTTAAGATCTGTCAAGGTAGTTCGATCAGTTCTTTCGAGTTCAATCGAGTTAGTTGATTCAAAATATCTTCGGATTTCGTTATTTGTATTTAGAACTAGCAGATTATGATTTTAAGGATATCTTCCAAGTCAGGTTCAATACATTTTTTGAAAATATATTATTTATTGCAGATCCTAGACTACTAAATTGAAGGTTTTGATTTTTAGGTATTAAGATGGTTCGTCTGTAAAATGAGCGTCGATAGATTTTGATTAAAAGTTGCATAAACTTTATTCAATGTCACATGTAAGTGTGTACCAAATTTTAGAATGTTTCACCGTGTAGAAGTCGAGATATTTAATGATAAATATCAGATATTTTTGTACACCCTCCATAAAAGAGTGTGTTAATAAAACAGTTTTCAACAATAAATATCCCGAATTCCAGATGGTGAAGTCTCTTAAAATTCAATATAAATTTTTATATAATATAGAAGAAACTTTGTTTAGTTTTTTTAGAAAAATCTATTGTAAAAATTTTTATAACTATACATCAAGTATTTTCTAGTATTTCTGACCTTGGATAACCTTCAATTCAGAGTATGTTGTTCATTGATTAATTTGCAACAACTTTTCTTAATAAACTTAATTTTGCAAATGTCTTTGAACGTCAGAAAAACGTCATCAAAACAGAAGAAACTTTTGGATTTGTCTGTCACAAACCAACTACCTTAAGAGCAGAGATGGGCAGAGCTCGATATTTTTCTTTTTCAATGGATAATAATAATGTTTATTGTATCATTAATGGAATAAGCATCACCCATTAAAAAATTATCATTTTTCAGAAAAGTATCGAGCTCTGACGATCCCTGATAAAAAAATATAACGGTAATAATTCATAGTATTATATTTAGTAATATTAAATTTTCAATAATGTTCTTGTAATGATTAAAGTTAGGAAAGCTGTCAATGCTAGGCATATTACTATATAGAGCTTCGGCCAGCGTTCTATCGTTATTTATCGTGAATAATTATTACAAAAAGCCCGTAACCTCAAGTTTTTTGTCCTACAGTGTTCAAAATGTATATAAATGTAATAAATAGTTTTCATGAAAAGTCTTTTATTGTGCAAAACAGTTGATTTTTGAAAATAAATATACGGAATCGTATTCTCGCATTTATATACTCGAGGGCATAGTTTTTTGAACGAATTTTTTTGCTGGAAATTTTTCTGATCTTTTGATTCAATAATAATACAATTTTCTTTCAATAACTTGCATCACTATAGCTTGCAAGACCAACGTATCCTATCAGCATCGAATTACTCTGTGAAAATGATTCAGACATCTTTTTAAGACAATTTCACTATAATTACCGTCCTATGTAGTTTTTTAATTTAAAGAAATATTTCCTCTATAATTGTACCAAATTTCGTTAAAATTGCTTCGATGGTTTTTAAGCGATGCACAAACATTTACAAACAAATAGAATTAAATTGAATAGAAACAGTCTTTTTCTCTCAAAGCCATTCCTAAAATGCGACACAATCATTATTTCCAAAAAATTTTCATCCAAATTATAAAGAAACCATTTCTTAAACATGTTATTATATGTATAGATATTGAATTAGAATATTTATTTTATACATATATTCACATGTGATGCACAAATTCGTGAGAAATTATCTATCTATTGGATTTGTGAGAAAAGTTGCATTTTTAAGCATATTTACTTTATCTATTGAGTGTAATTTATAAAATTTCAGTTTAGAAAGGCGTTAGTTAAATAAGTGCGAACTTCTAGGAATCAATCTTCGCATAAAACTACATGGATAGTCGATTGAAAAAGTCCAAATTAAGATAATTCGACAGCAACAACCGTGTTCTTAAGAAAAATTTTAAAAATTATGTCTTGCATAAAGAGAAAACGAATTGATTAAAAAAGAATAAAGTAAAACATGTTTTAACCATCGTCAAAAAAGTATTCATAAAAAGAACTTGAAAACCATTTTTAATGGAATCATCAATAATAAACGATATTAGGAAACCTTTTAACGAAATAATTAAAGAAGGGATTCTCATACCTAGTTTTGGAGAAAAAAAGTACAATAGTGAATAAAATATTATGGCAGGTCCGTGTGTCTGGGAAAATTAATACTGTTACAGTCGAGTGCAAGTATGAAATATTGTAGTTATATTGATTTTATGATAATTAATAATACTTTCAAAAATTCATGCAATTATATTCCTTTATGAATACTGTCATGAAAAGGGTCGCTGACCTCTTTTTTGATATAGCACCAAGCTGTAGAATTACTTTGAAATATAAAGCAGTGCATTTGGATAAAATTCCAAAAATAAATGAATAAAGTATTAGGCTGCACGAAAGAAAATTTTCATTGATTAAGGCGTCGATTTGCCTTAAGAATAAATTGGAGATATTTTCAGTCTTAAAATGCAGCTATATTATTGATATGCTACTTCAAAATCTATAAAAAATTGTGTCGAATGTAAAAATAACTCGGTCATGTGCCTGATATAAACGACAAAAGGTTAAATTGCATATATTATCAAATTTTTTCACGTTTTTCACGAACTTCAAGAACAAAAAGTTCAACTGTCATACAGTTTTGAAAACTGGTAAATAAACTGTCGTCTTCATAAAAGAATTGAATAATTTTAAATATATTTGCCTCGATGATCGAACTACCTTGAGTATAAAAAAGTACAAATTTCCTAATTGGCTGAACTCCTGTCAATGGTGCAATTTATTTTCGAGGAACACAATGTACCAGTTTCTTCTCTCTATACGCTGCAGAGCTACATAGTTTATATTTTGAAATTGTGCGAATTGATTTCATACACTGTCGTATTTTGTTAAGGAGGTATTTGCGATTTTTACTAGTCAAATGATGTACTCTGTTTTGCTTATATTTAAATGAGGAATAAATAAATGATTTTTAAGACTGAATAAATCTTTTCTGTCAAATATACTAATTTCGAAATATAAAATATTGATATAATTCAAATAGCTAAAAAGAATATTTCATTTTTTAATTATAATTTGACTTGGATAATTTAAGTATGAGTGTCATATTCGATATTATAATTAAATAATTCTCTCAAAAATTGGTAGACCATATACTTTTTATGGTTTATAATTAAACCTTACCCACTAATAAATACGTGAGATATTTTAAATTGTTCGAAAGTTCATTCTAAATTTTGTTTTCGGTCAAAGAGCGCATCCTAACGATTTATCATAATGATCTGGTTTATGTTATACATACTTTAACAGGATAGTATTTGCTTATTTTATCGATAATGATACATGAAAATCAAAGTAGTACATCCATGACAGTCAAATAAAAAAAATTTATCTTAGTTTTTCTCCATGCCATGTGTTTCTACAGCTTAAGTTTATTAGAAAAAGTTGCTACTAATTGATTCCAGAACAACATACTTCAAGTTGAATTTAAAATTCAAGGTCATCCAAGGTAATCCATACTTGATACGTATGTATGAAAATTAGGAAAAGAATTTTATTAGGATTTTTTTGAAATCCTGATTGAAGCTTCTTTGAAGTACTATAAAAAATTGTATCAAATTTCAAGAATTTCTACTTCATAGAAAGTCAAGATATTTAGAGTTGAAAATCACAATATTTAACACGTGTTCTTATGGAAGAGTAGAAAAAATTGTGATTTTCTATAATGAATGTCTCGAATTCTATGCAGAGAAACTTCTTAAAATTTTATACGAATATACACATAGCATCAAAGATAGTTTATGCAAAATTTTAACAATTTCCTAAAAAAATCGTTTTGTGGATGTGCTACCTTAACTATCAGAAATTGGATTAGTACTCCATATCGTAAAAAAATTCAATAGCAACAATTCATTTTCATACTTTCGTTAATACCTCCGTAACAAAAATTTCTACATTTTTTTCATATCAAACGATTTACCAGACACAAATTGCATTCAGAGCGGTTTCAAAATATCATTGGAAAGCAACCATCAAAGTAAAGATAAAAAATCACAATCACAAGAAGGAAAAAGCATAAAGGGAAGTAACACTTAAAAATTCGTACATAAAAAAAAATTTGTAACATCTTTAGTTTTAATGTAGACAAAGATATAAGTTGAATAAATTTACAGATGCAATATGGTAATTTAAAGTTATCAATGATTTATCAGAAAATAGTGAGAGAATATGGAGAAGGATGGATGCAAAACGAGCAGTAGGTCAATCGTGGATGGGCAACTGTTCTGTTGGCTCGATGAATTTGGTGCAGTCCTCGTGGAAGACACTGTTCGTAGGCACAATCAGTGTTTGAACTTCCAAATTGAGTGGAACAGTGAATTTCGTTACTCTATTATGTATTCAACGTAATAAACAATATTCCGAGGTGAATTTCATAGGAAATTGAACAATTTTGGCGAAATTTTTTTTTCGAGTGAATGTACAGGACGAGACAAAAAACATTGCTGTTGACCATCTTTCAGCGAAATATTTATTTTTTGCTACTTATTGAGGATATACGGGTTAGAAAATGCTAGCAAAAAGACGTTTAATTCAGAAAACCCAGACTCTATATTTTGCTAAAAACTTTATAATTTTTTGTGTCTTAGTTTGACTATCAAGTTACCAACTTGAGAAAAAAAACCTATTGTTAATAAACAATATACTAAACAATATAATAAACAATATACACTACTATACGAATATATTTAAAAAATCCTCAATAATTTTTTATTTTTAAATTCCTATTTAGGGAAAATGTACGAATATTTTAATAAAAAGTAATATTAAATCTCTTCAACTTTGGAGTTTTGTAACTCTTGAACCAGTTATTAAAACATTTTCAAATTTGACATGAAATTTTTTTTAAACATTTAGGAACAATGTACCAACAAATTATCGAATCATATTTTTTAAAAATACTGCTCATACTTCTTGAAGAATTTTTGATACACTTTCTTCAATTATTGAAGATTTGCGATAGTCAATGATTTAGATTCTGGAGAAAACAGTATTGAAACATTCTTGTCTAAAAGATTGTCAATTGACTATTGAAGATTGACACAAAGTCCTTATTGGGATCTGTAGGATGGGCGGAAGCTTAAGCCAAAATGGCGACGACAAGGGTAAAATTGAGTAGTGTTGGAATATGTGTGCACTAAGGTCATTAAAAAAATCACTAATTTTAATTTGTCGCAGACTCATATTTAATATCTTCGGAATGATAAAAAAAGATGCCACACCAAATTTCAGCACTTTAAAAAAATTTTCAGAGGTGGCGATTTTCAATTTTTTATTTCTCATTTAAATAACATTGGAAAATTTTTTTTCATTCGGAATTTTGTAGCTCAATAACGAAGTAGCTTACATATATGCCCTTATATATTTTTGTAGAAAAAATTCGACGCTCTACAAAAAAGGTTATTATTCGATAAAACGACTCCTTCAAAAATTATTTAAGATTAATGTTGAAATTGTATAAAAATTGACTTTTACAAGGGTAAAACTGTATAAAATTAATATAATGTAAATATTTCAACTAATAAAGCAAAAAAATGCACTAGTAAAATTGTGTACTAGCACCCTATTGTACACATTACATGCACTCATACTGTTTTTTTAAGAAGTGCACAATTTCCAGTAGTTTAAAATTCGCCACTAAATGTCATATCGACATTTGACAGATTCTAATTACCACGAGCAAATTGATGCGAAAAATAAAAAATGTCAATGTACAACAATATTTTGATGGAAATTCGCTTTCCCGAACTGCCATAACATTAGTGTCACAAATTGGATATTTCAATGATTTAACCGCATTTCATCGGGGTTTATTTACGGTTAATCCACATCGCACGACAGGCATGAGGGAAGACGAGAAATTCGAGAGAAAGCTAGACGAATGTGCAGACGATTCCAGACTCCGGATACCCTTCACTTCCCGCAGATCAAATTGTCATCTTAAAAATAGGACACATGTGTAATCGGTAAAACGTCATGAATAAATCTCACTTTTTGGTGACACCCGGTCGCATGTCATTATTTAATTCAATCCAATCTTTCGAATGATGGACTTCAAAAAAAAAAGAACAAATTATTCCAAAGTGGATAAATTCGGATCATAAATCTTAAATCTATTCTGAACGCACGTCTCAGACGTCAGACTCGACATAAATTGTTTCGCTATGAAAAATATAAAATTTAATTAGGACGAAGTAAGAAAAAGCTCACATATACAAACAGTTTTGTATTTTTGTGTATGTATACGTGTGTGTCTGCGTATGAGCATTCCCATTATTTTAACCCTAGGAACCCATACTATCTGTATGAGACAAATACTCCACTCTGGGGTCACGCCGACTCCAGTACTTTAAATCGATGTAGCCGACTCTCTATTTATGGCACGGAGGTTTAATTTTTTTTCATTTCATCGTTCAAGACCTGGAAAATGAAATGAACAATGAGAAAAAGTTCTCGTATTCAATTTTTACCGAAAAAAATGCAATTAAAAAGCCAAATATTCAAAATGCCAATGTTGTAAAAATTGTCTGGGGTTTGGGGAACCCCTGTGTGGGGTATTAGGGTTTTAAAACACCACCATTATTTCGATTCTTATCCATCGCTGTTGATTTGCCTCACGACGAACGTCTACTTCCTTGGTTTATTTTTCCTTCTTTTTCACACTTTGAATAATGAAACTTAGTGATCGAGATGAGAATTTTGAAGGCACTGGATTAGAATGTTTATTGCCGATGTTATAAAGCACGCCACGTAACTTGTCACTCTCACGCGCACGCAACGAACGCATTCATTCAAAAATTCGCCCTAAAACTCTTAATTCGTTTGTTTGTTTTTTTTTATACAATATATTTTATAAATCGACTGGATACTTATGTCACAGGTAAGTCTTCAGCTTCGGCCTATTATCGTACAATTGAACAATAATAAAATGAATAAAATTTTCCTAAAATCGTGTTCACGCCACTCGTTTGTAGACCGTCGATTAATTGACGACAATTATAATATCCAATACTTATTAAATAATTTTTATCGATAATGCAGTTAGGTTCTAAGTCTTAGTTGTTAAATTCGTCATACTGTACAACCGTAATGAAGAAATACGGATTTAAGTTAAAGGTTATATTTAAAAAGAGAATTCGGATCAGATACAATGACAATTGGAGAATATTTATCTCTTTGATGTCTTCCTCGTAACTCCACATCAAAAGTGGCGCTTCTCTATATTATTGGATGTAACGATATTAGATTTTTCATCGCTATTTGTATTAGTTTTTTACTTTTTTTTCCATTTATCGCTAATTTTTTTTCATTTACAATGGAAATTAATTATATTTATCTGATTGAAGAAAATTTAATTCAATAATTATGTTCTTCAAACAGCTCATCTTCACGTATCTCGAACAAGAGGTATAAAATTTATTCTATTCAGTTGAAAATAATAAGGACATTATTTTACCTTTTTTTCATAGTTTTATATCCGTTTTCTGATGAAATATAACTACTTCTCGACGGTATTCATGATTTTAAAAATTATCAAAGTTTTTCTTTCTAGATCGATCCCTTTACTATTCGTTTTTTTTTCTCTTTTTTTTTCTCTGAAGGAGGGTAGTGACCTTGCTCAAAATATACAGAACATGATAAAATTTCGTAATTTTTACGGTCGAATCTCTAGAAACACAATTTTAACAAAATTTTTATATTAACATAGCTTTCGATTTTTGTAATTGATCCCTCGAGCCCACAATGCACAGACAATAGATTTTAAAATTTTATATTTTTATACATGAACTTTTATGTTCGATTATTCGAGCACTAAGTGGAAAAATTTAAAGAAAAAATTGTATTTCCGTGTTCGATACTGAACAATTTGTTCACGCAAAATTTCATGAAATTCTGTATGTTTTCAACATCAAAATGATCGATTTGATTATTATGTGATCAAGGTAGTTGTCATGTAATCCTCAAGTTGAATTTTTTAGCCCATAAAATTAAATTATGGGTCGAATCATCAAGTGAAATTATTTTTCGATAAAGTTTTGTGAAAATTTATATTGAGGTGACTGTGCAGATTTCTCGATCACTCTGAAATCGTGATTGGCTCAAAAAATTTTTATTACTTGTTAATAAGAATAATATTTATTCAGCCTATGCAAATGATTGGATAAAATGGTTGATCTTTAGGTTTTATTGGAATATCTAAATAATTTGGATACTCGAGCTAATCACGTTTTGCAGCAATCTTTTGCACTCATGTGTCACGAGATACTCCTGAGGCATTGATTAACCCTCTTTGAGATCATATTGAAATATTTTTTAATATTAAGAAGACTCTTTACCATCTTCGTGATATTTCGTAAAATCGCGATATTTATAGTTGAAAATCGCAAATATGCACATGAGCTCTCACGAGAGTTTACAAATAAATATGATTTTCACCAATAGACAAATCTATTTCTAGACCGATCTAGATCAATTTTCAATTTTTTTAAAAACTTACATACACTTTAATACGAAGTTATTTAAAAACTGCGCAAATTTTCAAGAAATTTTACCGACTACCTTACACGACAACTACCTTAAAGTCTCTTTTCCACTAGGATGATAATAATAATTTAACGAATATTCAGAGAATTCAATAAAATTGAGCAACGACGATCAATAAGCGTCACATACGAAAACACAATTTCATTAAAAAATTTCTTCAACATGGTTCTCGAGTTATCGAGCATTGAAATTGCATCCCTATGCACAGAATGTGCATATATATATGTATGTACATATTGAAATCTTATACCCTTGTACACCTGAACTTTAACGTTGAATTATGCATGTAAAAGGAAAATCTAAAAAAAAAAGAAATTGTATTTTCATATTCAGCGTTGCAGTATATTTTCTCAGCGAATTCCATGAAATTCTCTACTGCTAAAAAATTCCCAATGCTTTTCACACGGGAATGACGATTTTGGCCACCACCCTCTTTAATCCCAGATCCTTTGCATTTCGCGTTCAGCGTTTTGAAATACACGAAAGTCACGCTCAATATTTTGGTACAAAACGTTAAGATAGTTCTACCGTCTTTCTATGGCAATGATAATGATGCTTCTATAGAATTTTTAAAAAATTTGCACGAATGTTCTTTAAGGTAGTTCTAGCAGTACAGTCAAATCAAACGTTTTTTTCTTTCTTAATTTATCTCTGAACCATACGATTTTTGAGCTTAAGCTTATTAAGAAAAGTTGTTCCAAATTAATTCAAGAACAACGTACTCAAAAAACGAGATCACCTAAGGTGACCTGTACTCGTTATATACCTATGAAAATCATCAATTATAAAGTTATGAGATTTTTACAAAAAAAAACTGAGGAAAACTGTTTTGAAGTACCATTAAGAATTGTGGGAAATTTCCATAAGCTTCACCATCCAGAAGTCAAGATATTTAGGGTTGAAAATTGCAATATTTAACACGTAATCTTATGGGAGAGCGCAGAAAATTGTGATTTTTAACAATGAACATCTTGGTATCTACATGGTGAAACCTTTTAAGATTTGATACACGTGCGTAGATCATATGAAAGAAGTTTTGTGCAAATTTTCAACGAAATTTCATTAATGTGACGTAGTGCTAGAACTGTACCTTAAGGAGGTACTTGAATTTGGCGGTTTTGAAGATAATTTCTTCAAAATTTGCATAAACGTTCCTTAGCATCATACACAAGCGTGTGTAAAATTTGAAGGAGTTTTACCGTGTCAAAATCGAGATATGAAACATTAAAAAGCACAATTCTTTGGCGCTTGCCATAAGGGCTCACGTTAAAGTTGCCGTTTTTAACATTAAATATCTCGATAACTAAACGGTGAAATCATCTCGAACTTTTCCAGCATTTTAATGAAATGGTGAAGAATCTTTACATGGTTTTTCAAGAAGATATCTTATAAAAAAAAATCCGGAACTGTCTTTAGTTTACACGAGGAAAAAAATCTTGATACGGTCCTTAGCACAAGTACCTCCTTAACATGATATGCTTAAGAGTGTGTAAAATTTTAAAAAGCTTCACTATCTACAAATTGAGATATTTATTCTTAAAAATAGTAACTTTTAATAACTTTCCATAATAACCTATATGGAAAATAATGATTTTTAACGTGAAATAAAGTAAATGTTCCAATAATTGGAAAGCTAAGGATTTACTCACTTTACCTTTATTTTGAAAATATTTTTAAAAAATCTGCTTCAAATTCACATCTAAATTGTTGTCTGATACTTCAGAGATCCAAAACCCATTTTATGCGTTAATTTTAAACACCATTTCTATTAAATAAACTTTTGAACGTTTGGATATGTAAGACGTCCCAATAGTTGGACAAAAAATTAACCCTGTCTCTGGGGAGAAATACACTTATTTGTGTATTAAAAATAATCCATACAATTTTACTGAGAAAAAAATGATTCAAACATTAAAAATAATAAGATAAACGTTCCAATAGATGGACGGCTAAGGGTTTTCACACTTTATATTTATTTTAAAACTATTCAAACAAAAAAAGCTGCTTCAAATTCGCATCTAAACTATTGTTTGATATTTTAACGACCCAAAACTCACTTTATGTTTTTATTTTAGACATATTTCTAGTAAATAAATACTTGAACATTTGAATATGTAGAATGTCCCAATAGTTGGACAGAAAATCGACCCTGTTTCTAGGGTTGAGCGAATTTTTTCCAATAAATTAACGTTATAAAAAATACACTTCCTCGTACAAGAAAAATAATCCATATGATTTTATTGAAAAAAATTATAATAATTACTATAATTACTATAATTATTATAGTTTTTATAGAAAAAAATTATTCAAATTTAAAAAAGAATATGGTGAAAATTGTCCACCTATTGGGACATGTCCAACTATTGGGACGTTTATACCTTATAGCAAAAATTATTCAACTATTGGGACATTTACCTTATCCCAATTTCTAGATGGTGAAGCTCTTCAATATTTAGCACCAATCTTTATACGATATCAAAGAAGATTCATCCAATTATTTTTTTCAATCTATAGAAAAGAATTTAAACTGACGACTTTGCCTTTAATTTACACGGAAGAGAATCCTTTGAACGTACTGTTGCGGTAGAAATACCTTAATCGATCATTTTCGGATGAAGCGAGAGTGACTCGATCCGAAACCGAGAGCAAAAAAGGATCTTCAGAGAGATACATCTCATCTACGGAACAATATATAATATACTCGTGTCGTTACTTCGCAGTAACAACAACGGCAACAACAACAACAACAATAACTATAACAACGATAACAACAATGACAACAATTATCGTAATATATGGTATAGCAATGATATAATAATAGTAATAATAATAATAATAATAATAATAATAAATGACAGATTTACTAATATATAGAATATATTAATTAGAAGACGGAGTACTCGCGTCGGAGTCGAGGCTGATGATGGAGGCATAATCGGTCGATTATTTCGGCGAGATACTAGATCGGCGAGGATAGAAAATAAGTAAAGGATGAGTCAATGATATAATAAACGATATATAATAATTCGCAGCGGAGGACTGACGGTGGCTTGTGCGCAAGGGCAATGATAACGAGTTCTCGCGCGGTTGAACGAATATATTTATTATTGTTTGGAGTTGGCTAGAAGACACCGTAATAAGAACGGTAGTAGCCCGTGCGCTATTGAACGTGGGCGTGCTTGGTCCGCGTATGCGTTAGAAGTGTGTCGCTTCGTGTATAGACAGCCGGGCAGAGAGAACAGGCGTACTTGCCCGGAAAGTGTACGTAATAGTGATTCCGCACGTTCGTCACAACCTTACCGCACAACGAGCAACGTCTCCTCTCGTCCGTGTTATTCTGTCTCTCAAATATCTGTGATATCCGCCAATTTTTCAGCTCTGCAACAACAGAAACCACAGAGTCAGCAGGGCACGGTCCGCTCCCCATTTCGGGCGCCTCATAGACACGATATTCTATTTTCTTTTCTTTTCTTTCTTTCTTTTTTTTTGCTTTCACTCTCTTTCGCTCTCTCTCTCTCTCTCTCTCTCCCAATATCGCTCTTATATCATACACTGAGAGAAATCGCGATAGTAGTCATGTGGGGCAAGTGCGCGCTCCGGACAGTGTACGCAGACTCAATATTTCGAAAATGGCTGAAAATAAAAAAAGGGCTTCTAGCTCTCTCTCCCTTTAGTGTTACTTCATCAGATGTTAGTTTCAACGCTCGTACGTCGCCGAGCCCGGCTGCGCCGTTTTGTCACAATTGTATTTAATACATACTGTCTCAGTTGTATTACACCTTAAGGTAGTTCTCCAGCGAAACGAAAGTCTGCAGAAAATTTTTATATTGAGTGTATAAGTAAATTGAGTAGTTCCTAATTTATTAGAAAAAAAATCGAGGGGGATTCGCGGATGTCATTTTCGTGAAAATTGAATTGAAAATGTGCTTTTTAATACGGAAATAGAGCCCAAGATGGTAATTATGTACAATTATTTGGGTTTTTGTGTTGTTAAAGACTGCAGATCTAAATGAAAAACCTCTCATTTTTTTCGTCATTAAAAAATATGCAATTAAAAAAAAATATGAGCCTGTTACCGAGCTTTCTAATAAAATAAAATAGAATTAGTGGAAATTTAAGCTACAAATCGGCGATCTCCATCATTTCTTCAAATATTTGACAACTTAAGCCGCAACGTAAGACTTTTAAAATATCATAAATAAGTAAATAAACACACCTATGTATAATAATCATGCGTTTTATAAAAAAATGAACTATGCTGAAGAACTACCTTAAATAAAGTTTTGGGCCCAAAAAATTAAAATATTTTGTAATAATGATTTACATGTGTGTTTAATGAAATTTTATTTTTTTTAAATGTAGAAACATATACGTTTTTGTGTCTATATTCATGATGGATAGTTTAAAAGTTAATAAAATAACGTAATTTTAGGCTGTTTTAAGGCAGATCTCTTTTGGTACAGTCAAATAAAAAATATTCATCTCGGTTTTTCTGACGTTCAAAGTGATTTGCAGGATTAAGTTAATTAAAAAAAGTAATTGCAAATTGATTAAAGTACAACATACTTGATATTGAAGGTCATTCAAAGACAGGTATACTTGGTACATGATTTGAAAAATTTTGAAAAAAATGTTATCTCAGATTTTTTTGAAAAAATGTTTCTTTGATGTTATATAAAAATCTGTGTAAAATTTCAAAAAGTTTCACCACCTAAAAGTCAAGATACTTAAGGCTAAACATCGTAACATTTAACAACGTGCTCTTGTGGAATAGCTCGAAAAATTGTGACTTTTAACAGTAAATATCTTAACTTCTACATGGAAAAACATTTTTAAATTTAGACCACATATTTATATCATATCCAAGAAGATCTGTTTAAATTTTTAAGAAAATTTGTCGAAATTAATTTTTCACGAGAAGTACCTTACATGACTTACAATACTCATACATGTTACCTGGTGGCATGAAGAGTGTATCACCTATGAAAAGATCCATTTCATATGTAATTTATGTGTCAAGGAGTAAGATTTTTTTTCTATATAAAGGAAATTAATTAGTTTTTTTTCTAAGATTTTAAAAATATATTGATTTTTTCATGTTTAAACCAGATATACTATGTTTAAACGATAAACAATTTAAAAAAAGAATATATTATATTATTATTTACAATGTATTATTTATTATTATATTATAAATATATTATTTATTATTTAAAATGTAATGCAAAAGAATAAAAATGTAGTTATCAATGCTGCGTAGTTATCAATGCTTATACCCGCACCTTTAAGGTAAGTGTGAGCATTTACATTTAGGTCTCTAAATTTCTTTATGACTTGAATTGAGAAAAAAAAAGTTTTTTTTCTTTCTTCTTCTGTTATAAAATAACAAACAATCTAAAAAAATATTCCTGGTAAGTTCCATTCCACTCAAAATTTTTTAATTTTATAGCCATTAAAAAAAATGCATACACTTGTCCTACATGACTCTCCATTTTACGATAAAGTGAGAATTATGCTAATTATTTTAAAATTAAATCTATTTTTGTAGTAAAACGTAACATAATTAGGATAAGATGTAAATAAATTGTATTTAGTTATATAATAATTAGCACAGTTGTATATAGTAAAATCCACATTACTTTTCTCTCAGTGTATACTTATTCCAGGTCTTGCGCCTATGTACATTTTCTCGCGTGTTCTGACGGCTCTTTTCGTCGCTTCCTTTCTCCCACTCTCTCCCACGAAACCTCGAGGATCCTCTTTTCCTACGTATCTTGCAATCCCGACAAATTTTTATTGAAAACGATATTACAGCTCGTTTGCTCGAAGGCTCGTCACGTTATTCAGCTCAACCACTTCCGGTTACAAATTTTTAGACATTTCGTATTTTTACTCATGTTTTGCCTAGCATACATTAGCACTATATCGAGTAAATGCGTTTTGTGCAATGTGCATGCTTCCATGTATGTCCTTTTGACATGTATGTATTTAAATGGTCCAAAAACATGGTTATACTTTTCTTTTGCGGACACACGTGTAAGACTTTCATCAGGATAATGAAAAAAGATGCTAAATTTTAGCCCTCAAAAAATGTATTAACAGATTCATGAATGGTCTTCAGGGTGTTGAGTCCATACAGCAAAAAATCAAAAGTTTGACAACGTTTTTCTCCCAAACCAAGTCGTTTAAGAATAAACATTTAACAAGAAAAAGATGCTGCAAATTAACTGAAGAAAAATATATTTAAAATTCAAGCTCATCCAATGATAGGCTTACTCGTTATGTGATTGCACAAAAAAATGATGACTTTTTTTGAAAAATTAGATGAAGCTTAATGCCATACAAAGATCAGTGCAAAATTTCACTTCAATTAGGAAGCTCGTCACTGAGATATTTATTGTACAAAATTGCAGCTTTTAACACGTGCTCTTATGGAAAGGTACGGAAAATAGCCATTTTTAACAATTAATACCTCAAGGTAGTCGTACCGCTACAGTCTAGTCAAATGTCATTTGCAACTAATTAACGTAATTTACGAAAAAGTAGAGATCATTATAAAAAGTAGAAATGAATAAGAAAATTTATGCCTTGCCATCAAAATTGAAATTTTTATTTACCAGTAATTGCAGTATCAAATATTAATTATCAACTATTTGAGTAATAGGTTCCTAATCTCAAAATTTCAAAACGTCACGTAATCGAAAAAGTATACGTTGCTTTCTAAATTAAAAAAAGAGTAATATGCAAATAATTTTAGAGAAAACCAAGGTAGGAAGATGTGCACACTCATCGAACAAAATTGATAAAGAAAACTTGAAGATGTACAAAAAATATGAGTGTAAATTTTGGGCACGTTTGAATTCGGTGGCTGTACGCGACAGTTTCAATTTAACGGAATACCAAGATATCCGTTAAATATTTGAGCAAATGCTCATGTTTAACAATGATTTTCTTAAAAAATAGGTGGATAACCCCACTTATCTTTAAAACAATAAGATTCGTAGGAATATACTTTATTTAAGTTCTATTTTTCGCAAAAATCTTACGATTCACTATAAATAGGATCAATGTTGGAGTGAGTGGAAATAAGAATTTTCGAATCATCGTTATACTTTGATCACGAAAATGAGCAACATTTAATAATTAATTTCTTGGTAATTAAGTCGATAAGCTACCCTGAAATTTTGTAGGAAGCTTATCATTTATAAATACTAAAACCTCTAATTTTTAAAAATAAATTTGACGAATTGTTTAAAACGATACGACTACCTTAATGAGGTGCTTCCTAATAGTCGTGAAATTTTTACACGATCTTTTAGAGATATTACTTAATATTATGTAAAATTTTCCATCATTTTCGATTTTGTACACATCCTTAAGTAATATATTAATTTCAACAAATACCAAATTTCATTGCGAAACCTTGACAGCTAACAATCATCGAACTACCTTAATCCTCCGCGGGTCATAAGGGTCTTTTTCGACCTATGCGATTTTTCCCGCTTGAATCTCTCCGCGATGCTTAAGGTGATATGGTCATGGTCTCGTTTTTTACTTATTTTGTTAAAATTTTTCATAAACTTTCTTTACTGTTATATGTACATGTATGTCAATTTTCAGAAGGTTTCACCATGCGGAACTCGAGATATTTATTGGTAAAAATGACATTTTTTTGCATCCTTCCATAAGACTTCTACGTGGTGAAGCTTTCTAAAATTTGCATACATTTTTATACAATATCGAAGAAGCTTTGTTTAATTTTTTTCTTAAGTGAGTATTTTTTTTTAATTTTGTTAATTACATAACAAGCACACACGTCACCTTGGATGACCTTGTATTTCGAGTATGTTATTCTTTAGCCAATTTGCAACAACTTTTCTTAATGAACTTTTACTCGCAAACCACTTTGTAAAAACTGAGTCGAAAATTTGTCGTTTTACTGCCATGACCATATCACCTTAAAAGGCGGGGTTTCTCATCCTACCTTAAAAAAAACTTAGTAGTTAGGGATACTCGGTGCTCAAGTCGCATCTCGATCCAGCAGTTCTTGTGCAGACAGCAGGGCAGAGAAATTTCGGCTCGGTCGAAAAAGACCCATATGACCCACGGTGCCAGTATTTCATTAATGTGTAAGTGTGACGAACATCGGATCAATTTTTGCTCGGAATGCGCAAAATTAAAATAAAATGTTCTTATAACAACACGATTTTGTATGATTTAACAACTTAAAAAAATTAATATTTCATTTTATAACGGAAAATACGTTATTTTATGGTAGTTTTATATCCGAAAAATATACCTTACGTTCAGATAGCAGAATATGTAAATATACTTTTTGAAATGTGGAAACTCAAGACATTTTTTTTATTAAAAGAATATAGTTACCGCTATAAAGTTGTGCAAGATTTTTTGTTTTATGTTAAATAGAAAAAAATGGTGTTTTTTTTTGGTAAAACAACTTTTTTTTCGAAAATCTTATTGTTGAATAAAACGTTTTATTTATAAATAAAACAAATGCAACGACTATAAGAACTATGAAACCTTAAAGTAGAATCAATGGAAGAAAAGATGTGGAGAAGAAAAATGTTTTCCTCCTTAAATATGTGAAATAAGTGGCAAGACGAAAAGGACCCATATGACCTGGGGTGCCATAAAAAATCATATGACCCGCGAAGGGTCAAGGTAGTTCTCTCGGTACAGTCAAATTAAACAATTTATTTTAGTTTATCTCCATACCATGTGATTTTTCAGCAAAAGTTTATTAAGAAAAGTTGCTTCTAATTGATTAAAATATAGCATACTCAAAATTCGATGTCATCCAAGGTGACCTATAATTGCTACGTATGTATAAAAATTAGAAAAATCAAAATCTTAGGATTTTTTTTTGAAAAACTAAAGGAAACTTCTCTAATATATTTGAATGAGCTGTGCAACATTTCAAGAAGTTCTACTACCCAAAAGTCAAGACATATAAAGTTGAAGATTGCATTATTTAACACGTGCTCATACGGGGGAGTACAGAAATTAGTGATTTTTGACAACGAATATTTCGAGTTCTACGAAGTAGAACCTCTTAAAATTTAATATACAATTACACATTATATCAAAGGTGTTTGCAAATTTTCAAAAAAATCCTAAGACAACGATTTTTTGATAGAACTACCTTCAGATGGGATTCACGTGAAAATCGTTTGAGATAGAAGTTACTGAAAATTTGCACAAATTTTCTTTGATATCGTGTTGAGATTTATGTCAAATTTTATGAAGTTTTACTGTCAAGAAATCGAGATATTAATTTTTGAAAATCGTCGAATGTGCTAATCTCTCATATAAGAGCCCAAGTTAAAAGTGCCATTAAAAAATATATATATATCTCGATTATCATACGGAGAAGCCTTTTTAAATTTTGTGTACATTTTTATATGATGTTAAAAAATATTAATACAATTTTTAAATAAATTCCGTCTCAAAAAAATGTCAAGTAATAATTTTACATTTAGTTAACACTTACGGCCAAACTGTTGAACAGACTGTCATGCGACTCCTACCTTAAATAACATTTTAATGACAATGAAACAACGTTAGAATAATTTTTATTTCATTTTGAACTTTGTAACTCAATAATACATATTATTATAAGAAATTTAATCATACTCGATAAATAATGTTTCTTGTAATTATTTGATAACTCAACTCTATAAAAAGTTATTCAGAGATAAATTGGAAATTATGTAAAAACATATGTTCATTTGTTCATAGGATTAAAACTTGATCTGCGTCAAGTTTATACAATAATATACTGTTTCAACTATAATCAATATAGCGAAATTATGGACTTATTCAGTAAATTAAAAAAATAACTTACCTAAATATTCGTCTTTTTGTTTATTGTTTTATTTAATGCTATTATTATACCATAGAGGCACTTTTTTAAGTAAAAAATTAATTTGTTCAAGTAAAATTGATTGAATGTTATGATTTTACACCAGTCGAAATGATTTACAAATAAAAACCCACAATATTTTCTGATGAATGAAGTGCAGTTTCGTTGTAAATCTCAAAAAAGTGCATTTGAACATAAATTTAACTTTAAATGTAAATAACATATGAAAATGTCGAGTTAACGAAAATGTAAAAGAGGTTTGTTTGAAAAACTCTGAACAAAAAAATTCAGAACAAAATAAAAATACTTTTCTAATGTTATTTGTAGAGATATGACAAATTGCATCTTGAACCACTGAATATTTTTATTAAGGGCTAAAATTTGAACAGGAATCTTTTAATGTTATCCTGAAAATATTAAACGTGTGTCTGCAAAAAACATGATTTTTGGACCACTCTAGTGTTTATGTGTATAAAAAGAATATATCAAAGTGTATGACTATTAATACCTCAACTTTTTTTTTTCATTAAATATTTTTTCGTATTAATTATCATGAAAAAGATTATCAAAAGATTCGGAGTTTTCACCTCAATAACAATGTGCACAATATCTCCTCCCCGTGGAAGAAAATTTGTATTTCATGCTTTATATCGAAATTGAGAGAAATAGAGAAATATTTTTTCCGAGTTTGTCTTCCCGATTCGAGCAAATTTGTGTGAATTACAAAAAAAAAACTTGAAATAAATCATAGATTGCTTAACAAAATAATTTATAATGTTGCCAAAAAACTGTATGGCAACAATATTTTTTATCTTCATTTGAGTGATGTTTGACGACTAAAAATTAGGTCGATTATTTTCTTGTTTATTCTTAACGAGTAATTTAATGTCACACGTAAAATTTTGCCAAAATCTTGATCTCGAGGAAATCACAGTGCAGCTGCCTCGAGCCTTTGAGCTTTTTTCATATGGAAACTGTTTAAAAAACCTTGTCCAAGTTGAGTCGCTGTTGAGATTGACACAATTATTTTAGGCACAGCCCCAATAACCATGGTGCACGATTAGGTTCGTGGAATCGTAAAATTTGCCACTAATTCTGAAAGACGTTAGTAACATTGATTATTATTTTTATCTCTGTCACCTTGTTTCTTTCAACGAATTATTCCATTAAACAATATTATTTTACTGCAGGAACGAGAATGATTTTGGAGCAGGAAAATCCTTTTGTTCCTTTTTTTAATAGTTCTTAATTTAAAAAATGATTCGATAAAACATTGAGAAAGTTATTATCTCGAGATTATTAAAATCTTAATCAATCCAACTTTCACAAAATGTCTGAAGCTGATCCATAAAAAAAATTCATAAACTCTCATCTAAGAAAAAAAAAGTTGGAACTTAAATAGGGGAAGAAAATGTTAAGAACAGCGATTTCATTGTGGTTTCGCGTTCTTTTTTTTATAATGCGAGTGCACATGCAGCAAATGGAATTCAATATTTGCATACATATGCACACGTATATTACTGTACAAGTATCTGTAAAAAAAAAGAAATTGGTACGATCAGTTAACACACAGTTAAGTTTAATCAAAAAATTAGTATGAAATACATTAAATGCACATGTGATTAAATCCGCTTTGTTGTTGTTGTTGTTGTTCTCCTCTCTTATCTTTCTCCATTTTAATGATTCACTTCATATTTATAATTCGTATTATCTACAATATAATAAAAGATTTTTATAATAATGCAATGTAACACAAGACTTCATTTTTTTCTTTCTTTCTTACGTTGGAGTAAATTCTTGAGAATAAGAATAATTGTATATAATGATAAAAGGTAATAAGAATAACTCTTTCTTTTGTCTCGCATATTACAAAACTTTGGGATTCTTTTCCCCTTTTTTTCTTTCGTTTTCTGTGTTTTTTTTTTCAATATATAAATCGTCATTATCATTTATCTAGCTTTCTTTCATCGATGAACATTTATCCCTCTCTCACTCTTCTTTCCGAAATATCAATTAATCTTATTTTTGCCACATCGTCCCTCATTCGCAAATACGTGGTCAGAAAGTCACACACATATATATATATATATTTATATATATATTGTACGTTTAGAGCCAAGGAAATTTACAATGGGTTGATTAATTTTTGAATCTATCTATAGTCAAACGAGTCGCGATCGCGTTAGACCCTCCTCGCTTTTTTTTCTCACCGCGCCGCCATTATCGCTCACCCCTATTTTTTTTTTAAATTAATGGACCTGCGCTTTGTTACTTATTTACTTTTTACAGCGAATAAAATGATGAGGGATGCACGCGATCGGGGCTAACGGCGATAACGACGAGCGGCGAGGGAACAAATTCGGCACTCATCCAATGAACACGATACTTTCGAGTAACGCGCGCAGGATCATTGAGAATGCACACCGTTTATCCTCCACAAAGGCTAATAAAAAATTCTTTTCCCCTTATTTACCTTAAATACTTATTTACTTTTGAGATGTACTGACAATATTATATATTTGAGATAATTCGTTCCGCCCTTCAACTTTCTGCCTCTTTAAACATTTTTACAATTTTCATTCGGTTATTCACCTTTATTTATTTATTTATTTATTCATTCTTTTTTCGTTTACTTATTTATTTAAGTTTTGTATAAACCGTGCGTTGTTTCTCGTGCTGCCGCACGTTTGTGTTCGTGTCCGTGTACGAGCGCGCGCGCGTCCTCCTTTTCTCGATTCTGACACAATGCGATTACGCTTTTGGTCTCAGATTGCGAGAAGGAGGGAAAAAGTTAAAGCTTCGACATCTTGATTAAAAAATTTTAGTACACATGGGCAATTCCATCTCTACTGAGTGACGATTTGACGATTAAATTTTATTTTTTATTTTTTAATATGTTATTGTAGATGCTAAATGAAGTATCTGTATGCCAATTTTTAGTTCAAGATAGTTCTATCATACAATTGTTTTCTTAGGATTTTGTTGAGAATTTGCAAAAACCTTCTTTGATAAAATGTGAAATTGTATATTAAATTTAAAGATGTTTCACTACGTAGACCTCGAGATATTTATTGTCAAAAATCACTGTTTTCTGTATACTATTGATGTAATATTATGATCTTCAACTTTGAATATCTTGACTTCTAGGTAGTATGGAACTTCTTGAAATTTTGCACAGTTTGTTAAAGTACATTAAAGAAGTTTTCGTTAGTTTAAAAAAAATCCTAAGTTTTTGATTTTCCTAATTTTCATACATACGTAGCAAATACACCTTGAATGTAACAACTTTTCTTAATAAACTTTTGCTGAAAAACCGCATGGTATGGAGATAAAATAAGATAAAATTTGTTCATTTGATTGTATACCAATAGAACTATCTTAAAGCGTGCTGAAGTTTCGAACAATTCTTCAAATATTCATAGCTTCTACAATAATTAAAATATTGCAGCTCAATGGGAAGTCGATTTTTCTATTTTTTTAATGTACTTTTTGGGAAAAAAAATAAAAATTGCCAAAAATTGTTTTTGTCTATGCTAAAATTGAAATTTCTTTCAATGAAACCCCTTTGAGTTTTAGTTAAATTCATGACATTCTACGCAAAAAATAACAAAATTTTTGAGACCCTACCGAAGATGGCATTCAAATAACTTCGTATTAAAAAAATGTTTGCACAGTTACAGAGCGAAAACAGATCAAAAGTAGAAAAGAAAAAATGGAAAATTTTTTTCAAAATCGTTCTAGAATAGAGATGGAATTTCTCATTGTATATTTCTTGTTGTTCTTTTGTTTTTGTTTTTGACGTATAATTATCTCGAATCAGCCGGTACATCGTTAACTTTACCGTGACAGATATTTTTCCTTCTCTTTCGCAATCGATGCGATTCAATGTTTTTCAAACGTTCTTTGCCCATCTGGAAGTTCAGGATAGACTACTACGTAACGGAATAATAAAGGATTAATGAATGATTAACATTAATAAATAAACAAAGAGGGGGAGAAATGTGGGCAAAAAACGTTCAAATTAAAGCTCATCACGTGTTTTTCAAGATAGTTGTCTCGGTACGGTTAAGCTCACACAATATTTAAAAAAATGCTTAATAATATGATATTTCTGAAGTTTGACATCTGCTTATTTAGGAGAAAAGTATGAAAAAATGAACATTTGTCATGAAATAATTACAGTTCCTGTACTTCATTTTTTTTATTTACTGTTTTGAAAAAAAATTATTCTGGCGAATAACATTTTTTATGCTTCGATTAAGGGAATATGTGTTATCTAGTATTATAATGTAATCTTGTGTTGCATTTTTTTGTATTATATTTTTTTTTAATGCTAATGAGACTATTACCTCAACGTGTTTGCCCGAAAGAAAAAAAACTCTTAAAAAATGTTTAAATAAAAAAAAGAATATCGAAAGTTGGATTCTGAGAATCGTCTTTTCTCTTAAATTTCTCATCCAATGCCAAAATTTAAAAAATATTCAAAATTAAACGTCCCAATACTTAAAAATGTCCATATAAAAATTTGACGATACTTCTTCATTTTAGTCATTAAATATAGATGCAGTAATTTAATAAACTTTGTTACATTGATGAATTTTTAAATTGAACCGACGAATGAAAAATCACACAAAACAATATAATTATTTATAAGAACAAAGAAAGTTTGAATATCCAAAGTTAAGTGTTTTTGTATATCATAGTTGAAGAAGAAAATTTAACATGCGGTGTTTATAAAAAATTCCCAGTAAAACGCCATCTTGTGTCCAATTCAGATATAAATTTATCACATAAATTTTTTATGTATAAAAAAAGTGTAAATATTTATGTATGACTGTAATTAGTAAATAGTTGTATTGTCCTTGAAGTATCCTAATCTGTTTTCTATGTGCCACAATAGAAAAACAATTTAATTTACAAAGGTACTAGATATAATCTAGAAATAATGCTTTTGTGAGATTTCACTAATAAAATTTTCAGGCACAAACTGAAAAAAAACATATAATGCCTAAAGTGAAAAAAAAAGAGAAAAGAAGGTTAATTGTTGTAAAGTATACAAAATAAGTGTACGAAATGAACACTACTATGAATATTAAAAATAAAGTTCATCAGAACCTTATATTTTTTAATTTATATTCAGTACAAATTTACGAATTCTCCATAAGAAACAATGTTAAATCCTAGCAAGTTTGGATTTTGATCATTCTTAAACCATTCAGTAGAACAATATTTAATTTGGCACAACATTTTTTCATGTGCTTAATAACAAAATACCAAAAATTTATCAAAATCTCATAGTTTTAAAAATATTGCTCATACATCCTTAATAAACACAACCCATAGAATGGGTTTTGGATTGCTGAAGTATCAAGTAATAATTTGAACGTGAACCGGAAGTAGATTTTTTTCATCAAATATTTGAAAAATATAAATAAGATTGTCGATATTTTAGATGGTCAAATATTGGGACGTTTATATCACCAGAAATTTGATAAATGAAAAACTCGGATAATAATAATCAAGCAATAATTTGAACATGAACCGGAAGTAGATTTTTGTCGTCAAATATTTGAAAAATATAAATAAGATTGTAGATATTCTTAGATAATAATGGGACGTTTAAATCGCCAGAAATTTGATAAATGAAGAATTCCGATAATGAAGATCAATTCTGAGCGGCTATAAGTTCTATTACGAAAAAAAAAGTTTAAACAAAAGTATAACATCAGTGTGTGCTTGTGTGTAGACGCGCGCGCGCGCATTTGTGATTGATCGTGGCATGTACGTACTGCTATTGTATAAAGAAATATTAATAATAGTATTTTTTCTTGTTAAGTTTTTTATTTTTTTTTTTTAGTTAAATAATGTACAGGGAGCGAGGTGCGTTATCACTCAGCGGGGACCGAGCTTTCTCGATATTATGTATAGCAAAAAGGGGAGGACGCAGCCATTCAAAACGAAACGTCAAATCGTGTCCTTACATATTTCCTATATATTCAGATTAGTTTTATAACCCTAGGTAACACCTACGCCTATGTTAACTACACTCATAATGTTCTCTTGCACAGCCATGGTTTTCATTCGTCGCAACATTGCGCTCAGTTACCGACTCTGCGCTTATCACATCAACCGCTTTTCTAACTCGCTCTCTTCCTTTCTTTCTCCGCATCTCCTCCCTCCTCACCACACTTTCATTAATCACGACAATAGATTTTACCATAAAGTGACAACCACGCTGATTATTTTCCGACTAAATATATATTTTCATCGTAAAGCAAAGTATATTTAAAATAGAATTCAAATAAAATATAATTAGTTTCACAATAATCAGCATAGTTGTCACTCTCGTATATAGTAAAATTTACCATTCTTTTATCTCGGTGCACCACCCCTTCCTTACTCTGTGCTGTTTTTCTCTCTCTCTCTTTTTTTTTTTCATTTCTTACTCCGTTTTTTGTTTCACACGAATAATTTTTCCATTCCCCCCCTTTCTCTCTTCGTTTCTCCTCAAACTTTCTCCAACTCGGCTTTCCATGATCTCGCCGTTTCGTTTTAGCAATTTACCTAAAAATTTTCGTCCTCTCAACAAAAATGAAATGCATGAGCAAGCTTTCGTTTCGTTTCCTCGCTTCTGTACTCGCACTCACACACCCTCTCACGATCGCTCCGTTCTTAATTTTCGCTCTCTCTCTCTCACTCTTTTCTCCTCCTTTCTTTTTTGTTTGTTACTTTTTATTTTTTTACATCGATTCAAAAATGGCCTCGCAATCTCACAACATCAACGAAACCACACGAAGGAAACTAGTAAGAATAAAACAAAAGTATTAACACTTAACATCATGTCCAACGAATGATAACCTCCCCCGCTCCATTATCGCAATCTATATTCGCAATATTGCACAATTCTTCTTTCCTTCTTATTTAAAAAACTTCCTTTTTTAAATTATTGTTTATTTAAATTCATCTCAATTTCAATAAGGTGTTAGCACCAATCTATTATATCACAATGTTCCACTCCACACCACGCGGTTGTAAATATATAAATATCTATATGTAGTAATAATAATAATAATAATAATAATAAGAAAATAATAGTAATAGTAGTAGGAGTAGTAGAATAGTTGTATAGTAATAGCGATAATAGTTGTAGAAGTATATTATTAGTAATAATTATAGTAGAAGTAATAGTAGTTGTAGCAAGTAGTATTAATACTAGTAATTAGAAAGTGATAGTTGTAGTACTAGATTGAAGAAATTCATAAAATTCGATCGAAGAAAATTGTCCCAAAAACTTTTCTGACAATAACCAGCTCTGACAGTTTGTTTTTTCTCATCAATATTCTGTTTTTTTTTCGTGCTTACTCTGTGCTTTTTTTTTCTCGTGTATGTAAATGAATGTGTGTTTTGTACCTATATGAGAGCCAAAGAGATGAACTTTAATTTTTCGATCACGCGTCCAAAAATTTATCTCTCTCTCTCTCTCTCTTTTTTTTTTTTCTTGCCGAAGAAAAGTGACGGGTTTTTGGTTTCTCAGCTGTTGGGACGACGGAGTTTTTATACGGAAGTTTCTTTACCCAATTTACAAAGAGTTTAACGAGGAAAATGGTAAAGTACGCGAGAGCGATGGAATTGATGCTTGCAGGCGATTCGTAGGAAAATAAACGTTGATTATTTTTTTTCGCGTTTACGCGACACGAAGATTTTATTTAAGAAACTTTTGTGCGGCGCTTTTAATTTTTTTTTGCTTCTTTCTACATCGAATGACGACAGTCGGATTTTTGAAAATATAGATTCTCGGAGCGGGATTTACCCGAAATTGGCACTGATTGTTTCATTCTTGGACCCGATTTCGTTAAAAGCCCTTTTTTCATTCGTTGTGTGCACGTACGAACGGAGAAGAAGTTTTATTTTTCGAGTCGCGGGATTGCGCGTCGGCACGTTACGATAGAAAATATTTACAGAGTCCAATCGCGAAATCCAATGAACAAAGGGGAAGGTTTTCGATACGTCGGGGCAGGCCTTTGATCAAAAGTGCAGAGTGGAAAATTCGCATGGACAATTAATCGGCCAAGTTATATGAGCAATTCCAGGTCAATTCAAACGACGGTTTGACGGTCTCCCCTTCATTTTTTTTTTCATTTTTTAATATATGTTATTGTAGATGCAAAATGAAGTGTCTATGTCAATTTTTATCCTTCTACCTTATGACGTATACACGTATAAATTTTATTAAAATTCTTCAAATATTTATGGCTTCAACTATAATTAAGATATCGTTACTTATAGTAGGAGGTTAATTTTTTTTTATGTACTTTTTAGAAAAAAAAAATTAGGATTGAGAAAAATATTTTTTAGGGTTTTTTTGGCTGCTGTCAACTCAAAAATTAAATTTTCTTTCAATGGGATACCTTCGATTGTTTTCAAAAAAATTCATAATATTCTACGTGAAAAAAAAAACAAAATTTTTGAGCCATGATCGTAGATGGGATTCAAATAACTTCGTATAAAAACAAATTTTTTCACAGTTACTGAAAACCAAGTTACTGATACGTTCAAAGATATTCTTTTACAGTTTCAACTAAATTCTTGGTTGATTTTCCTGAAGTTTAATTATTTTTAATAAATAAGTGTTGTTTCAACGAAATATTTTGAACTGAATATTTCCCAACTGCATCTGTTTTCAGTGCAGAACGAAGAAAGAATACAAATTACAAAAAAAATGGAGTTTTTTTTCTATACGAAATTTATAACTTTGTATGAAAAAAATTCCATAATCATAGAGTGAAAACAATAAAAAGTTACAAATATTGAAATTTTTTTTATTGATACGAAGTTAATGAATCCCATCTTCGGTAGAGACTTAAAAATTTTATGTTTTTACGTAAATTGCCATGAATATAAAAAAAATTGAAGGGGTCCCTTAAACAAAAATCGAATTTTTGAGCTCAAAACGGCCAAAAAGATACTAAAAAAAATTTTTCTCAAATCTCAATTTTTTTTCTCAAAAAGTACATTAAAAAACAAAAAAAAATATCCCCGTATTGAGTTACGATATCTTAATTATTGTAGAAGCTATGAATATTTTAAGAATTTACGAAACTTCGGTATACGTATTAAAAGATATAGAGGGCTAAAGATTGCCACAAATACTTCGTTTCACATTTACAATAAAATAATTTAAAAAATGAGAGTAGTCACCGTCAAATCGTCGTTGAATTGACTTGGAATTGCTCATATACATTGTTTTCAGTTTGATCGAGTAAATTAGCTCCTCTCCCCATCCCCCTTCCCTCTCCGCGACAAAATCCGATTCCGACAGCGTTAAATCTCGGGCAAGAGAGCCGACGGTTCGATCGAAAGAATGCGAAAGAAAGCGGAGAGGCTGTCACGCGAATGCTCGCCGTTGGAAAATCGTCCCTCGGGGGATCATTGATTTTTCGATAAGAATTATTCGGACGTCGAAAGGCTTGCGCGTCACCGAGCGATCGCGGACTCGGATGAAAAGCGACGTAAAGAGTGAATAAATAAAATAAAAGGAACGACGAGGAAATAAGAAGAAAGCGTTTCTTTTTTCCCCGATAACAGATCGAAATTGAAATAAGTCACTTAGGATCGCGATGTGTGACGCTTCCGGGGAGGAAAAGCTTTTCATCCCTCGACGGGCATTTTAGCGGAGAAAGTCGATTATAACGGGGAATGAAATATGCCGAAAGGGTGGAAACGGGAGAGAGAGAGAAACGCGCCCGATGTCCGACGAAAGCTCGCTTTGTGCACCGGCGAAGGGGTGGGGTGAGGGCCGAGCTCCGCGGTCACCCGACCAACGGAGCGAATGCGTTTTGCGGCCAATTCTAGAAATTGAAAGTGCCCGAGATGATCACCCCCTCCCTCCCTCCCCTCTCCCACCACCCACACGTTCCGGGATGCATAACGTTAGGCGGTCACAAACGGCCGAACGTTATATATGTCTCAAAAAAGCCCTTTTTATTCGCGGCACCTCCCCCTCCCCAAACCCCTTTATCGCTCTCTCTCTCTCTCTCTCTCTCTTCCGGTTCGATCACGGTCAACCGAACTTCCCGCGCTTTGACGTTCAATATTATTCGTCATACGTTACGTCCGGCACGTCGCCCGGGCGGGTTTTACTGTCAAACGCAGGATATCGATACACGTTTTTTCGTGGCCCCTCCTCGCTCGACATATATACACGTATACGCATGACACACTGCACATATTACGGAAAGAGAGAGAGAGAGAGAGAGAGAGAGAGAGAGAGGAGGGGGGAAGGGATGAAAAAAAAACGGTTTCGTTCTTTCGTATAAATAACGAATTTCCTCTCGGCGTTTCTACCCCCTGAATTTTTATCCGGACACTGCGTCGTTGAAAAAAAAAAACCAGAAAAAGTAAGAATGAGAATCAGAAGGATATAAGCCGAAGAATCGACGACCCCGTGTAGGGCCGAGAGGAGAGACAAGTAAATAAAGCGTGATTAAGGAGGTACTTGGGGGAAGGGTCGTATCGAGTTTTTTTTTTCGTGTAAACTAGAGGCAAAGTCCCGGATTTTTATTTATGCAGGATGTCTTCTTGAGAAATTGTGTGAACGTTCTTCATCGTTGAATTAAAATGGTGCAAAAATTTCAGATGGTTTCACCGTTTAGTTATTGAGATATTTAATATTAAAAATAGTAACTTGTTGTATTTTGGTACGGATAAATAAAAAATATTCATCTCGGTTTTTCTGACGTTCGAAGTAATTTGCGAGATTAAGTTGATTAACAAAAGTTGTTGCAAATTGACTAAAGACCAACATACTCGAAATTCAAGGCCTTTCAAGGTCAAAAATTAGTCATATTTTTTTGGAAAACTAAATAAAGTTTCGTTGATGTTATATAAAAATTTGTGCAAAATTTAAAAGAAGCTTCACCATCCAGAAGTTAAAATATTGAAGATTTAACACGTTTTTTTTTTGAAAGAGCACAAAAAATTATGATTTTTAACCCTATAAATATCTTGACTTCTGGACGGTGAAGCTTGTCGAAATTTTTCACAATTCTTTATGGTACTTTAAAGAAGTTTTCCTCAGTTTATTATAAAAATCTTATTACTTTTTATTATACGTGATTTTCGTAGGTGTTTAACGAGTACAGGTCACCTTGAATGATCTTGAATGTTGAGTGTGTTGTTCTTGAATCGATTTTCATCGAATTTTCTTAATAAACTTAAGCTCAAAAAACCAAATAATATAAATTAGAAGATAAATATAAAAAAAGAATGTTATTTGACTTGTTAGAACGCCCTTATGGCAAGCTCCGAAAAATAGTGATTTTCAATATTTAATATCTCGATTTTGACACGGTAAAACTTCTTCAAATTTTACATACGTTTTTGTATGACGTTAAATGGAACGTTTATGCAAATTTTGAATAAAATTAACTTTAAAACCGCTAAATTCAAGTACCTCCTTAATCATCGAGCTTATTATTAATACGTGCCAATAAACGTAAAGAAGCGCGAATCGTCGACGAGTGTGCGCGACGGAATTTTTCTCTCACTCTTTCTCTCTTTTGCACGGGACACAGCGAGTGGAGAACACAGAGAAACGGAGAACAGTTAGACAGACAGACAGACAGACAGCAGACAGACAGACAAACACAGAGAAGAGGAAAAGTGGGGGAAAATGTGCAACGTTCGTTGCCCCTTTTCGTACAAAGAATCATAAAAAATACCGATTTCCTTCTTTTTTTTTGAGTAAAAGAAAACAAATAAAACAAAAACAATAAATCAAAAGTAATTCCAAACAGAGAATTCGGCAATCCGCTGTACGCCGATCGATTCGTAGTCAATAAGAATCGATAATGAATATAATAATTATAAATGATAATAATAATAATAATAATATTTATATATTAATTAACGTAATAGAAATAATATTTGTAATAGCGATATTATATAATTATATAATTATATATTTATATAATTATATAATTATATAAAAATATATAATTATATAATGATAATATAATAATAATGACAATAATAATATTAATAGTAATAATAATAATAGTGATAATAGTGACAATAATAATATTAATATTAATAATAATAATAATAATAACGTTCAGTGGAGGGAGCATAGGTCTACGATGCACTTTGACATACAAATCCATATACACGCATTCACGCATGCACCCATGCGTACACGCACACATTACAAAAAATGTGTATACGCTTTGTCGATTATCAATAAATAAAATTTTCTTTCTTTTTCTCTCTCTCTCTCTCTCGTTTCTTCTTCGTTTTCCGGTGTTTTGCGCACAGTATTTTTTCTCTCTCTCTCTCTCTCGCTCTTTACAACGCCGATAAATCACGTTGAACAGTAAATAACATATATTTTCGTGTGCATTTATATATACATATTTATATAATTTCGTATCCATATGCATATAAGATACACACTTATATAATAAACTGGTAAAACAAAAAATAAAATAAATTATCAAATATATTATTTATTCTTAATAATTTGCGTAATATATTAATATTCTTTTCTTTTCATCCTCTGGATAATATATTATTTAATTGTTTAGATAACTGCGGTATTTATTTATTTATTTATTCATTTAGTTCTTTTTTTATTTATTTTCTCCAATTAGCCTGTAACCATACTAAGGGCCCCCATTTATTATTACTATTATTCTTTTTTATTTAGTCGCTTTTTTTTATTGCCATTTTTCTACTCAAGATCCTTGGGAAAAAAAAGAGAGAGATGGATCGACGGTAAACGATGATAACAATTATTTAAAACAATCGGGCTCTTTGAACAGCTATGGAGTATAGCGGATTCGAACTTTGCGTGTTTTAATCGAATTTCTGTGTCTCTACGTGTACGCGTTTTTCATTCCTCTTCTTCTCCCCCCCCCTCACCCCTTCCCAACCTTCCGATCTCTCGAATTTCTCGTTTAAATCCATGTCGGTATCCGCGTCATTTTTATTTTCATTTTTTTTTAAATCATGATATGAGTACGGAATATTCATTTCTATTTCATCGTTATTTTCTATTTCGTGAAAATCGTCTTCAAAGTATATCGCGTAGGTCGTTACACACGTGAAAATTTA
This sequence comes from Cremastinae sp. A BG-2022a, assembly GCA_030522545.1. Classification (NCBI taxonomy): domain Eukaryota; kingdom Metazoa; phylum Arthropoda; class Insecta; order Hymenoptera; family Ichneumonidae; species Cremastinae sp. A BG-2022a. The sequence goes on from JAPYYW010001534.1 coordinate 43,399, forward strand.
TTCGCACGCTAAGTGAAAAATTGATGAAAAAAGAAGAAAAAAAAAATAAACAAGAAAAAAGAAAAGTTGATTGCACCTCAACCAATGAAATATCAAATATGCAACAAGCTCTCTCGCGAGCATCCCGTGGATAGAATTGTAATTTAATCGTAACTATATGCCATCAACACAGTATATTATAACAATAGGTATAATATAAATTATAAAATATAGTACTATAAGTCATCCGATGCAATAGTAAACCTCGTTTGCCATTGTTTGTGCATTAAGTCCCGAATCGTGGAATGTTTTTCTCTTTCGTTTTTCCACTATGTTTTTTTTTCCCTCGCTGCATAAGATTCGCAAGCGCAACGTTAATCCTTTTTTTAAATTTTTTTTTCATTACTCTACAATTATCCTTCATTTTCAAAAAGTTGTTTTTTTTTACGGTTATCGGTATTTGCAGACTGTAGGCGTTATTAATCGATTAACACGTGCTCTCTTTTTCCTTCTTCTCCTCCGTACCATCGCACTAAGGAGTTCCGAAAAGGAGCTGCTACGAATGGAAAAAAGAGAACGGCAAAAAAATAATAATAATAAAATAAAATAAAAAAGAAATAAAAACCAAAAAAGTCCCAACAATCCCCTGAATAAACATCTTTAACTCTCCACCCTTATACTTGGATTCTGTTATATCTTTTACAACCGACGCATACAATAAAAAATTCGTTGTAATTGATCGTACATTTGGTATGCCTGGGTAATTTTTTGTTTAACTATATCTGTATGTGTTCGTGTGTGTTTGTGTGCGCGCGCGTAAGTGTCGATCGTACGACTGCCCTCGATAATCTCGCGGAAAATCGACCGTCATTTACACTTTGATTTGTTTTATTTTTTTTTTCATCCGCATCGATCGCAATTACATTGCGACTCTTAACGTTCTGTCGTAAATCGTAGTGTAATTATGACATTAATATCGTAAAATCGTCACGTAAACAGCCTTCTTGTTTCTCTTCTCGTCAGCTACATTTCCCGAATTGCACTAAATTTGGAACGCGTGCAGTAATCCGTGAGCGAAAAGAAAGAAATGAAATGACGTACGGCTACTGTCGTTACCGCAATAACTGTTGTTTATAGATAATAAAATTGATAAATATATCTAATAATGATTTGTTGAAAAATGGTAATACAAGGTATAATCTACTATACGAAGATCCAACTGTACACTTTCAAGGACTGCACGAGCTCACCCTGTGTTAGTCTAGCGAGACAATCTCGCTTTCCCTCATTGACGAATTTTTCTTCTTTACATATTCGTCCCGGAATTAAGACTCTCCGTCTTCCGACATCCGACAAAACTTAGCAACCGCTATTCAATAATGCTTTTATCTCGCGAGACAATCTCGCATTCTCACATTGACGAATTTTACTTCTTTACATATCCCCGTCTCGGAATTAACACTCTCCGTCTTCCGACATCCGACAAAACTTAGCAACCGCTATTCAATATTGCTTTTGTCTCGCGAGACAATCTCGCATTCTCACATTGACGAATTTTACTTCTTTACATATCCCCGTCTCGGAATTAACACTCCCTGTCTTCCGGCATCCGACAAAACTTAGCAACCGCTATTCAATAATGCTTTTGTCTCGCGAGACAATCTCGCTTTCTCTCATTGACGAATTTTTTCTTCCTCGCATATCCGTCCCGAAATTCGGACTCCCCGTCTTCCGACATCCGACAAATCTTAGCAACCGCTCTTTAATAATAATAATAGGTTTTTATTGATAAAAGTTTCGGGCGGCAGTCTGCCGAGGGCAGTCAGCAGCGAGCTATGTGTCGGGAGTAAGAATTGGCACCACGTTTGCTCCCATCGTAATACAACATAATTCCATCTAATTTCACTTCTACCTCCCACCCCGTAATCGTCTAACTCTCGTGAGCGAGAAAGCACCATTGTTTCGATTTTTTTCCCCCTATCCTCCCTACTTTTCTCCCTAACCCCCACTCGTTTTTGTTTCTCCCCTCTTTGTAAATGTACGAGCTAAATGCACGACGAGCGCGCCGTTCTCGAGACCCGCTCGTCATTTCTCTCCGTACCTGCGCTTAATCTCTTCCCCGTCGAAATAAATTTGACCTAACGACAATAGCTGCGATCGTCGATTAAAATATAAACAGAAACGGACAAGTCGCAATTCCGCGTATTCTGGCGAACAATCAATTGGATCGGACATGGCCCAAGCTCGATACACTTTTTCGAGAAATGAACATTTTTCGATGGATGATATTTATTGCGCCGTTGATACGATAAGCATCGTCCATTAAAAAAAAAGAGAGAAAGAAAAACTTTCGTCTCTCGAAAAAGCATGGAGCTTTGGCCATCCCCGGATTAAAGCTCGAGGCTACTGGCGACGTAGCCGGAGCCCTCGCGATTGCTCTGGACGTATATATCCTTCCTCCTACTATTTCTCTCTCTCTCTCTCTCTCTTTGTCGATTTCATTTGGTCACTATGTATTGTACGATATTACAAGACGAACGATGTATCCCAAGTGCATGTTTCCTCGTTACATGATTTACATACTTATTTACATGCATACAGACTCTTCTCTTTGCTCAAACAGCAGAGAAGTATTATTTTCATAAATATTCGCGAACAAACAATAACACATCGGGACCGAGCTAACTATTCGCGAGCGAGAATTCGGAGAACCGAGAAAAATAGAAAGCTCGATCGCGAGCGCACGACGCGAAAAGAAAACGAGGATAAAGGCAACAACCGAAGAAATAAGAAAACAAAAATAAAATGGACTGCAAACTCTGACAATTTTTTTCATTCTAGCCTGCCACGGCGCACATCGGCTCTTGCTTTATTTTGACCATTTGTTGCCGCGACACGCAAAAAACCTGTTGCACGAGCGTTCGATTGATTTCGACGCGTGCCCCCGTATCCGCCCGTCCACGAAAGATTTTCTTTTTTTTTCCTCTCCCCCCCCCACCCACCCACGGTTTTCCGTCGTCGCAGCAACAATGGTCTCCTGATTTCAATTGCCATCGCGTACGCTTTTTTTCGCTTCCTCCTTGTTTTTCCTTTCTTTTTTCTATCGCTGCTGGCGCAATCGTTTCTTTTTTTTTTTTTTAATTTCTACTGCGCAAGCGTGCTTTCGCTTCCCTCATCGTTATATTCGTTTTGTGTTCCTTAACTTTCTACGAACCTAGAAAATCTGGTGGCCGGAGAATAAGTGATCGAAAAAGAGGGAGTACCGGAGCTGTCCCGTTGTTGCGGATGACTCGAATCGCCCGTAACGATGTTGGAGAACGACGCCGCCATTATTCCTCATCGTAATATCGTCGTAACCGGCGATGCCAATCGTCGCACCGGCGCTGACATTGTTGTCGTCGTTATTATTATACACGTTTCCATTACTATTTATATTATAATTATAATTATTATTACTATTGTTGTTGTTATTATTATTATTATTATTACCATTAGCATTATTATTATTATTAATGTTAAAATTATTATTATTATTATGGTAATAATAATTATTATTATAATTATTGATAATATTATAATAATTATTGTTATTGTTGTAGACGTTGGTAGCGCGCGTGCGCTGCACGCACGCACGCACGCTAGCTTATGAAAGCGTGTTCATGGTGTCGTTATTTGTCGCGGATAGGGCCAACGAGCCGGCCATAAAATCGTTCAGATCGATCTTTCTTGCCTCGGGATGTTTGAATTTAAAGTGCGTACGAAGATTGTCGCTACGAGTGTAGGTGGCACGACAGAGAGGACACTCAAACCTGCCGGGGAAGTGGACGTGGTAGTGGTTCCTGATGTGCGTCACGACCTTGCCGCACAGCTTGCACCTGTGAAGGTTGCAGCCGCCTGGCACCCGGTCAAAGGTCAGCCGCATGTGCCAGGCTTTTGAACCTGCAACATCAACACAAGACAAGTCACTAAACTGAACTCCTCCCCCCCACCACAATTCCCATCCTTCTCTCTCTCTCTTCCGCTCTACCCCCCCCTCCCTCTCACTCTTTGTCTATCGTCAAATAACAATACGATTTTCAACCAATCTCCTTTTTTTTCTCTCTCTCGCTATCTTCATTCTGTTATTTATTTATTTATTTATTTGTTTGTTCATTTATTTATTTATTTATTCATTCATTCATTCTCTCTTTCTCTCTCTCGAGCTTGTTATCGTCCACGAGCCCGGGGCATTTTTCTTTTCTTCTGCCTCTTTTTGTTTGTTAATATCCCATTCCCACTCAGTCTCATCGTTCTTCATTCATTCACTCTCTCTCGCTTATTCGCGAAACTTTTTCCATCGGTCTCACCATTCGTCAGTTTTCTTCTTCTTCCTCTACCTCTCTTCGGGGAATTCAGAGGATTCGCTATCGGAACGTCGGCTGTCATACTCCCTAATTTTTACATTAAAGTTAACGCCCGGCGTTTTCCAGGCGCCCTCTCGCGAAGCGATCCGAGTCTCATTCGGGCGAGAAATTGTTTTTTTTTTTTTATTTTCATAAATTTTGAATCTAGGACAGCGATTTTTCTTTTTTGTTCAGATCAACGCGAAGGGATGTGGACTTTATTTCGTGCAGGTCGCGCTTTGTCTAAATTGTTTCCGGGTTTTCTATTTTTCTTTTTTTCATTTATTCGGTTATTGGAGTGCCCCGCAACCTCGGTTACTTCCTCGATAGCTTACGTGACGACCCAGCATTCTACGTTTCTTCTTATCAAAATTCAAACACCGAACAAACCTCTTGATCCCAACCATTGCAAAATGTGGAAGCTTCCCTACTCAGTGACCTTATTTTTCCTGGAGCTTCGACGTACTTACTTCTCATTAAGATAAATTCAAGAAAATATTCTGCAGGAACTATTGAAAAATTCACTACGACCATTGTAAATTTATTTCTGAACAAGAAAGTCTTTTGAATATTGTGCTAGAAATTTTATCGCAAATTCGAGTGAATTTTCGTTGATTTTTTGTTCCTGAACAATAATTGTGCAATTTCAGCAAGTTAGCAATATCTCTTCCTAATCTTGAAACATTTTTAACTGTCAGAAAATTTGATAACATGCAGTCTCTGTTTTTTAATCTGTATCACTTCAACTTTTCTCCTAAACGTCACCAAATTTTGCAAGAATTATTTCTAGCGAATTTCTAGAAACAAAAATTTGATTGAAAATTGACTGTTTTGGCTGTGAAGTGTCAATGATCCAAAACATTTGAATATTATATACTTTATATTCCAAATCATCGATTGTTTAATATTTTTCACCATTTTAAAACGTGGGTGAAAAATGTGTAATAATACTTTACTAAATACCGTGCTAAGCGATAAATATTTTGCTGAAAGTTGATCGACTAACTTCATCATTATCATCAAGTGACGTTGACAGTTTTGAGAAGTTAACACAGATTTTTCATTTATATTATAGTTTTTTTTTAATTTCTTGAATAAACTACGTTTTTTATGACTCGATAACTATTTCTTACGCTAATTATGTTAATTATTTCTTAAATTTGATCGAAATAATATGATTAGCATTCGGCCATGAGACCTCATGACAAAATTGCATATTTTGAAATTCAATTTCTCATCTACATAGCCAATGAACTTTGTTATTTGTTTTTACATTGTTTTTAACTCTACAACATATATTAATCAAAGATTTTACTACTAATAGTACTAATAATAGCGTGACGACTTTAAAAATGAATTAAAATCCTTCTTAGCTGTCCCATTATCAATTTTTATTTAAATTTAATTAAAAAAATTATCTAAGCATTCTGCTATAAGTTTCATGTTACAATTGGACCTAAATTTTTATTATTTAATTTTTATTTTATTAATAAATTATAAATTATTCATTTCCAAAGTTGGTAACCTATACAGAACTTATTTTTTGATTGTACAGTTTTATTAATTTTGTCACATAATTTTAATTATTTATAAAATATCTAAAATCATACAAACTAAAATATGAAGACTAGATTTTACCAATTGGTTAAAAAAAAACTTTTACCAGAAATTATCTCTCCAACTCTTCCTTAATAGTTTTTCAATTTTTTCTCAAATTACTTTTTCTATAAAACTTTAAAATCCTATGAATGAGATAGAATGTTTTTACCTACGAAAGCTTTGTACAGGACTTTATCCTCATCGACAATTTAAACTTTTTTATCATTAATGCACGCCGAATTTGCTAAATTAAAATAATATTTGTATTATAAAATAATCACAATAAGTTATAAGGATGTACGAGCAATATTTTCCAAAATACGAGAATTGAAAAAATTTATATTATTTTTTTTTAATAAATGTATAAAAAAATTTCTATTAAATGTCAAATTATTTTCCTGAAAGGTTCAACGGTTATTAAACTCTGAAGTTGCTGAGATTTAGCATTGTTTCTTAAAAATTTAAACATTTTTTTTCTGAATATGAATTTATAATTGAGATTTTCGTGATGAAAAAAATATAATCGTAGAGATATATACTTTTTTAGACAGTCATTTCAAAACGTTTCATTCTGCAACTCTTATTATTTAATTCTTTAAATAAAGAAAAGAAGTTTAAATTTTTGGTAATCATGCTTAATTGCTAATTCACAGTTAAATTCAGACACAAAAAATTTGCAATATTTTAGTAAAAGGCAAAGTTTTACGAATTAAATTCCAATAATTTTTTGACTCATACATCCTTAAGGTAATCGTATCGATACAGTTAAGCTCAGAAAATGTTTTTTTAGCCAAAAAGAGATAAATAATATCTCAAACGTTAAAAAGGTGTGTATCGGTAGTTTTTTGAAAAAACTGTGAAAGTCAAATTAGAGTTATTATGAAAAATGTGACATTTTTTATCTTCTATCAATAATTGAATTTTCTTTTAATATTTCAAATTTAATTTCCAATTTACAACGGTAAATCTTTTTAAAACTTAATCAGAATGTTAAGAATTATCTTGTGAGTGTCTACAGTAATTTTCACGTAATTCCTAAGAAACAGGTATTTTGTAAGCGCTAACGAAACAACTACTCTAATCGAGAGATCAATTTGTAAGAAATTGTTTGCTTTGAGAAGAAAAATAAAACGTCAAACTATCGGACATGTCAAACTAATCGTAGACCGGGGACAGTTTCCACATTTCACCCTAGAAAAGGCAGAATCAATCAATAACCCAACTTCTGACCTGGATCAACAAAAATCAAGTCTTTTGAATTCTGCGTCGACCTTTTGCACGGGTTTGTCGCAAAGCCACACATACACCACACATTCCGAGTCATGTGACCAACTCTACTCTTCCGTGCGGCTAAAAATAATGATTTTTCTCCCCCAACGCGAAAGTTTCTCATATTTACTCGAGTTCTGTACTTTTCTGCTTAGAAACAAGCTAAATTAATGTTAAAATATTAAATTTACTAATTATATAATCTAATAAATTTTCATGTTTTTTTAATGAGTTGGAAGTAATTATCAGATTAATCTCAGAGGTAAAATATGACGAGTGTAATTAATCAAATGGACTCATCAACTAATAGTCGTTGCCGAATTGATCACGATGAAATGAATTTTTTAATAAGGAAATGGATATCTTTGGGAAATCGACGATAGCTGATGAATAATTAAACGTTCTCTTTTTCAAAAGAATCCCCACGGAGTTCACTGAAAATTTGGACAATTATTTTCGGCAACGGAAGAAGCATCGGTGGTTAAATGAAACGAAGAAAATGTCTCTAATTGCGGGCACATTCACACACACACACACACACACCCACCCACATTATTACGACCGTACCACGCTTGCGGTAAGTGAGACTCATGGGGTAAATATTCAGCAAGTGTTCTTAAGATAGTTCGATAGCAAAGACTGTTTATTTAAGAAAAATTTTGAAAAAATTGTATATTTTGTAGAAAAAGAAAAAAAATCGAATGAAAAAAAGAGTAATTCTATTTTTTAGTTTTTGAGATATTTAAAGTTGGAGTTTAGTGATTTCTCCATTTAAATGCATGTTAAGGATGTATGACACAGACAGTCTTAGCAAAAAGTGTATTCTTTATGTTAAATTTGTAAAACCGAGACTCTGGTTTTTGCTAAAAAGATGAAAATTTGTTGAACTTTAGTTTGACTATCAACTAACAACCTTAGCATATTTTAACTATAATTTAAACATTTAGATATTTTAATATTGCTGTCTATATAAAATGAACACTACCAGGAATATATTAAAAAATCACAAGAATCTTATTATATTTTTGATAACTCTTAAACCGTTCAGTAAAATAATTTCAAATCTGGCACACTATTTTTTCATATGTTACAGAATAAATACCATAAATTTATAAAATTCTCATATTTAAAAAAATATCGCTCATACATCCTTAAACGTGACAAAAAAAATTATCCATGAAAATAACTTTACAACGACATTTAAGAAAATTATGAAAAAATTCGTCATGATGTGCGATCCAGTTCTTGAGAAAAAAAATCATTGTAGTAGAAATCGTTTGTGTATTCATTTACGTGCACACAAAGCAGCCATGTATTACGGCAGGGCCGTGTGCACAGAAAAAAATGAAGGTAGTACATCCATGACAGTCAAATAAAAAATTTCTATTTTAGTTTTTCTTCGTACAATGTGATTTTTAGCTTAAGTTTATGGGAAAAAATTGTTACTAATTGATTCAAGAACAATATACTTAAAAAGGTCATCCAAAGTAATTCGTACTTGATACGTGTATAAAAATTACAAAATAATTTTTTTTTCGGATTTTTTTAAAAAAACTAATTCAAGCTTTTTTGAAGTACTACTAATAGTTGTACCTCATTTCAAAAAGTTGTACTTTTTAGAAGTCAAGATATTTACAATCGGAGAGAAAAAATCATGATTTTCCATAATGAATATCTCGAATTCTATGCAGATAAATTTCTTCAAATATTATACACATATGAGCATGGCATCAAAGATAGTTTTTGCAAAATTTTAACAAATTCCTAAAAAAATCTTTTCGTGGATGTATTACCTTAAACACTCTCGAAGTTCTGTACAAATGAGAAAAATTCAATAAAAATAGTGTGATTATGTTTCTTCTATGGATATTTTTAAAAATTCATAAATTTCTACCTCTTTATGGACACCAGTTTTTCATGAAGGGACGTGGCCCCTTTTTATATGGAACTTGGCTATCGAACCACCTTAAATATTTCCTGCAATTTTCATCTTGAGGTATCTTCGTATATTTTTATACATATTTATATGTAGTTTAAAAATGAGTATGTGGTAAATACAAGATATACGTGTGTGTTTATTTGCTGATAGCGGCAGATAAATAGATACAAAGCGAAGTGAAATGAAATTTAGAAAGAGCAGTGTGCAACGAGAATGAAATTGAGGTTGGGATTAGTAACTTGATCATGTTCATACGTATAAAGAATCTCAAGTCTCTCTCTCTCTCTTATTAAAAAAATTTTTTTACACCCTGATGACGATAAAAAAAGAAGCATTTTCGCGTTACGTCTTGTGTTATTGGGACGAATGAAGACATGCCGAATTAGCAACGATTATCTTCGACAAAAAGAGAAAGAGAGAGAGAGAGAGAGATAACGAACAATGTACGAAATGGGCTTTAAAACGATGATGACAATTTGCCAGAGAGCTAACCTAAAAGCGCGTAATTCGCGTAATCTTGTTATTTCATTAGACGCGTTGACTTGTGCAAACGAACGAAATGCGGATTTCGCCCATTAGCCGGGTACCACCCCTGTCTTCGTTTGTAGATCGATGCATAAGAAACAGAGCGATCGTTGGATTTAATGCACAAAAGCTAAAGAGAGTATAAAGATTCGCAAACCTCAAATAAAACTGACAATATACTCTCTTCCATTTATTGCCAATTTACTCTCGATTACTTTTTTTTTAATCTAACTGTCGCCAGTTTCTCATTTTGTATACAGTTTTTATTTTTACAAATATGGCGCGCCGTTTTGCTATTCAATAGTCACAAATTTGAAGCTATAGAAAATAAAATTTCACGAAAATATTTGTTCATCGTGTCTACACATAATATTCATTCACTATTCAATCTTATCTTGCAGCATAAAATTATATCTGCAGTTAAAATAATGTTGATTTGTCTTAATTTGACGTATATTTAAAAAATTTAGATATATGTTAATTACGGAACTTGTCATCCTAAATTAACATCATCTACATAATTAAATAGTTGAGATAATCCACATAATTTTAATTTAAAAATTGAAATTATGTCCAAACGTAAGAAAAAAATACTTTAAATTACAAAAATGATAGCTGCAATTAGAATGATTTTATAGACCATCATTGAAAATTTGGATTTTCATTTTAAGGATGTATGTGTGCAATATTTTTAAAAATATGAGAATTTGATAAATTTTTGATATACGCTGTTTTTAAGAATATTACAAAATTTTGTGCAAAATTTGAAATCATCTTACTGAGTGGTTTAAGAGTTATCAAGCTCCAAAGCTGTTGAGATTTAACATTGTTTCTTAAACATGTCAACTTTTGTTTTTTGAATGTGAATTTAAAACTATGAGATTTTCATGATTAAAAAAAATATATTCATAGAAATATATACTTTTTTTAGACAGTAATTTCAAAACGTTTTACCAAAATTTTTTTATATTCATCGCTTAAACAATAAAAATATATTTAAATTATTTTTACAATATACTGAAGTTGCTAATTAACAATCAAACTAAAATTCAAAAATAAGCAACTTTTTAATGAAAATCAGAGTCTAGATTTTACAAATGCAACGTCAAGAATTTACTTTTTGCTGAAATTGTCTGTCCCATACATACACAATTCATGACCGAAAACAATTCAATGATTCTTCTAATACCAGTATTGATTTCTATGGTTAAGCTTCAACTGAATGCACTGATATTGTTCCATGACATAATAGGATTAAAATTGAATTATCCTAAGAGATAATTTGATGTAATTTGACGTTTTATGCATATCTCTACGTATATTCAGAATTATTATAATATTCCATAAATCATTCTTATTATGTGTAGCCTCATAAAAAGCTCGTGTCATTTTAAATCAACTGTTTCATTTTTCAAGTTCACAATATGTTCGTGTAATAAATAACAGAACGGGGTGCCATAAACATAAATAAATTACAAAAATATTGCACAATTATAAGTCGAACTTGTATTTATAATTTATCTGCACAAAAATATAGCGTACAATATTTGTCTTACAGCGTCTCTGTAAACCAGTCACTCTCAATAATCTCCCACGAGATTATTCATGCCACTACTTGGTTATTCGTATGTTCACTCTTAAGTTAAGTTTATTATAAATATAACCAGGTTAGTTAAGCACAGTAGCAAAGATTTATTTAAATAGATATACATTGAAGCAAATTTATTTTAGCTTATTTAGAATGTCCTTTAGGAATGTTTTCATCGACGTCGTTGGTTTTCGTATATGTTACAATGCAGTCTGGTATATTATTTGCCCGATCCTTATTGTATATACGACAGAATGCGATGGTGACCAGTCTCCGATTGGACGGGAGACAATAACGGGTTTTACAGTCAAGATAAAGAAGAAAAATATCGGAAAAGGTTTAAAGGGTTTTCACGCGCGATATAATTCAACTTGGGAAGTTGAACGGTGCTTTGTCGAAGGATATTAAAAGAGCTCGGCATTATACAGTTTTATCGAAATTTCAAGGATTTTTATGGCTCTGCTTGCCTCGAAGCGAAAAGTTTCGTCGAAGAGCGAAATTATGTATCCGCATCGAGTAAAATTGTAAAACTCCTCTCAACACGAATAAAATTCTTATCGCATTTTCTTCGATTAAATTTTAATCGTTTTTGCGTTTTATCGAAACGAGGAAACGAAAATATATCGAGAGTCATTCGTTGAATAAACGAAGTTGAAAAATTAAATAGAGCCACCGAGATATTTTCGGCAAGACTCGATCGTGCTCCAAATAATCAAACGTTTCCTCTTTAAGAAAATTCGCCAGTAAAACGAAAGTATATTTAAAAAGTGATTGTATTTTGGATTTTAGTAAGTCCAGAATTGATGGGCAGAGCTCGGTATTTTTCTGAGGAATTCACATTTTTCGATGGATGACGTTTATTGCACCTTTCATGAAATAAGCACCGGACATTGAAAAATTTTCATTTCTTAGAAAAGTATCGAGCTCTGCCCATTCCTGCACCTAATTCATTAGAAAAAAAAATTGAAGAGGGTCTTCAGTATTATTCATGAGAAAAATTTAATTGAAAATGTGTTACTTAAGGTGATATGGCTGTGGCAGTAAAACCACAAATTTTTTTCTCAGTTTTTCTCACGTACAAAGTGTTTCGCGAGTAAAAGTTCATTAACAAAAGTTGTTGCAAATTGGCTAAAGAACAACATACTCAAAATACAAGGTCATCCAAGGTGACGTGTACTTGCTATGTAATTAACAAAATTATAAAAAAATTTAGATCAGATTTAAGAAAAAAACTAAACAAAGCTTCTTCGATGTGTAGAAAAATGTGCGCAAAATTTTAAAAAAGCTTCACCATGTAGAAGTTGAGATATTTATTGTTGAAGATCACAATATTTGCAGAGGGATGCAAAAAAATGTGATTTTTACCAATAAATACCTCAACTTCTACATATTGAACCCTCCTAAAAATTAACCCACATGTGTATACAACGTTGAAGAAAGTTTATGGAAAATTTTAATAAAATGTGAACTAAACAATACAATGATGCAATTACCTTAAGGTAGTTCTATCGGTACATGACTTTGAAGTTTGCATCGTTGAAATGCAACGAATTTAAAATTGCACCGGGGGTGACAGAATTTTTGCATTTTTTTACCCCTAAAAGAATTGGGTTCTATAGGACTGATTCTTTTTGTATTTATAGAGGCTTTATTTTAATGACTTAAACATTTTTATTTTTATTTATCTATACGTACCATATGCGGTTTTTCAACAAAAGTTTATTAAGAAAAGTTTTTACAAATTGATTCAAGAATAGCATTCTCAAAATTCAAGGTGTACTTGCTACGTATGTATGAAAATGAAGAAAATCAAAATCTTAGGATATTTTTTTTAACTAAATAAACTCCTTTAATATACTTTAATCAACGGTGCAAAATTTCAAGTTCTATTACAAAAAGTTAGTATATTGAGAGATGAAGATCGTAACATTACAGCAATAGTATACAGAAAATAGTGATTTTTGACAATAAATATCTCGAGTTGTACGAAGAGAAACCTCTTTAAATTTAATATACAATTGCACATTATATCAAAGAAGGTTTTTGCAAATTTTCAACCAAATCCTAAGAAAACGATTTTATGATAGAACTAACTGAAGGTAGTAAAAACGCAAAACTGTGCTAAAACAGATTAAAAAAAAAATTTGCACAAAATTTTCTTCAACGTCATACGAAAACGTACATAAACTTTACGAAGCTTTACTATCTACAAATGGAGTCATAAATTGTTTAAAATCATAATTTTTTTTAATTTTCTATGAGAATACATGTTAAAAAGTGGCAATTTTTAAAAATTATATTGCATTTATTAATATTTCTATAAATATAAATTTTAAAAAATTGCCACAAGTTTGTATGCATTAATATAATGTCAAAGAAGATCTGTGAAACTTTTGAACAAATTCTGTCTCAAGAAATTTCAAGTGATGATTTTACATTAACAGAAAACCTTTGAATAGTCCGTCTCTGTTGTACCACCTTGAGATATGAGTCGCATAAAAATCGATTGAGACATAATTTCTTGAAAATTCGCACAAACCGTCATTAATTTCATATTGAAATGTATGTCAAATTTTATGAATTAAGCTCTACCATCTAGAAACTGAAATATTAATTGTTGAAAATGTAGGTATTTCATTATCTCATAAGAGCCTTTAAATGAATTTCGTCTGAAAAAGTTTAAAGTGGTGATTTTATATTTAATTAACACGAGAGCATAAACTTTTGAGTAGTTTTGAAAATTGATAAAAAATGTTTTTGGATTTCTTGTTACAATACTTTATTTTGGATTTTTTGTTAAATATTTATTGCAGATGTTCATAAAAAAATTTATTTTGTTTATATCAATATAAAATTATGCATTTACCGCCAAAAGTATGAGATGTCTTATCGAGCTTTTTCAAAAAATGAAGCATAATGGAAATTTTACTGCAAATCACAGATTTTTTCCTCATACATTCGACAACATTTCCTATAACGCGAAATATTTTAATTAGTGTAAATATATAAGTAAGTAAAAAGAAAAATAAAAAATTTTAATAGATTTTACAGAAAAATGAACGATTTGTTATTTATATTATTGTTTGGTGCCTCTTCATTGCTCCTACTAAATATCTTCGTTTGCTGGAATACTATACGATATTTTACTGTGATAAAGAATTTATATCGCTCCTTTATTCAAGAATATTTACTGTCTTGCTAAGTAAAGGAAATAATCATCGAGTGAAATTATTTTAAACATAATTTGTCTTAAATTTGTGTTCATATTTGTAGCGAAAGCATATTAAAATAAATATGTTTCAAAATTAATCTTCAAGATCAGACCAGTATATATACAATATTGAATATTTTTTTAAAAAACATTATTCTTCTTCATATGATAATTATCGATTTGTAAATACTACATTTTACGATAATTAGGTCTATACATATAATTAGGTCATTTGGAATTATTCGAAAATTCGAATTATTCGAATCCAATATTAATATTCGATTCGCAACGAATAATTCGAAAGTTGGAATTATTCGCACACCCCTAATCTTTATATGAATCATTGCTAATTACTTTAATAGTTAATCAAAATGAGTTTAGCTCTCGAACTGGTTATTTTTATATTTAATCAAAGAAACGGAATATGTTATGTAATCAATCATAGAGGCTTGTGATAAAATTGCGGAATTTGAAATTAAATTTCTTTTAACAATTGTGTACAAAAAATTTCAATTAAAAGAGAAATGTGTTGATCTGGGATTAAACGATTACGAATCTGCATACGTACCCCTGCAGACTTTTTAAAGAAGATATTGGTGATTAAAAATCCGATTTTTAACGCTAAGTGGGTGTGAGATTACGATTTTGTGGCTTTCGAAAAGCAATTATTTTGCATTAAAGTGATCCTCTACAAAAGTTATTTGTTGAATTTATTGTATATTTTTGATAAAACTATAGGATCGAAAAATCTAAGGATACGGGTCTTTTTCATTAACTTTTAAAAGCAAGTAATGATCTAATGTAGCCCGAAACTATATATAGTAGTACGCAAAGCATTTTCCTCTGTAACTTTTCACGTTTTCCTCTCTGTAACTTTAGTCATACGAATGACATAAGTTTTAGTATTAATTACTAAATACAATATATAAATGACCGCGATAATTCTTTATACTTCGAATGTGATGCTTTATTTCAATATTTTTTCATTCTAATTATTAAAACGCTTGAAAAAAAAGACACAAAAAGTTTCCATTTTCAACGATTTTCAAGTTACGATGAACATTATTGATTTCTAAAAGGTGAAAATATTGGAAAAAAATCTGTTCAAATTTTCAAGAAATTTTATAGAAGATTGTTGTTTTCATAACAGAGCCACGATAGAACTACACAGTAATTTTCTCCTCAGCATTCGAAAATGACATGTTTGTCAAGAATATCATAAAAATCTTTATATCCACTCGAAATATCTGCGTCAACGTCACAGTAGGTGATTTTTAAGATTCATTGCTCTAAATCTAAGATATTTAGAATAATACACTGCTTTTTTGACATTTAAGAAAAAAAATGTAACCGTTTATATTTGAAGATCTTTTGAAAATCTGAATTTTGTGTGAAATTACACATAATAAATACAAAAATGACTTTCATTAACTAGAATTCCGCAGAGTGGTCTGTTTTTCCATCATTTTCCTTATTATGATTAAAAAGTTGCAAAATATTTAATAAAAATTTAATTTAATAAAAATTTACATCAAATTTTCTTAGCATAACATACAAGTATGTGTGTTAAATTTAAGCAAGCTTCATCGCAAAAAAATTGAGATATTTATTGTTGAAAATCACAATTTTTCGTAGCTCCCCATAAGAGCTCATGTTAAAGTTGCTATTTTTAACATTGAATATCTTGATTATCAAATGATGAAACTTTTTCATATTTTTCCAACTTTTTACTACAATGTTGAAAAACGATCACATGATTTTTCTCCAGGTTATCTTTAAAAAATAATCTGAAAATTTTGCTATAACTTAACACAGAAAAAACGATTTGAAATTGCCTATATTACAAACATCCCTCAGTCATTCTGAAGACATGATTGACACAAATATTAATATGGCTAAAATGGGCTGATCTTTGGACTTGGTCGAATAAGGTAGATTTTTTATTAAAGAAACTGAGGAAAATTTCTGTGAAGTAGCATAATGAATCGGGCTAAATTTTAACAAGCTTCACTATTCAGAAGTCAAGATATTTAGCATTCTCATGGGAGAATGCAGAAAATTGTGATTTTTAAATAATGAATGTCTCAATACCTGCATTGTGAAACCTTTAAAAATTTGATATATATATATATGTATGTATATTATATATCAAAGAAGTTTTGCACAAAAGTTCAACAAAATCTCATTGCAATGATTTCGTGTTATACCTTATTACCAGGCGACGATTTTCAACCATTAATATCTCGATTACTATATAGATGGTAAAGTTTCATAAAATTTGACATACATTTCAACATGGTATGAAAGATTTGTGCAAATTTTCAAGAAATTCTGTCTCGAAAGATTTTCACGTGACTCTTACCTTAAGGTGTTTCAGAGTATGCAAACACCAAAATGATAAAATTGAGGAAGATATACTTCGTACAAAGTACGTAAATATGTAATTTTTTTCTAGAATCTTCACGTACGTATTTCCAGAACAATTGGGCCATAAAATAACGTGTTTAAAGTAATATTTCTTGTAAAAGAACGTACTTTTGCCACTGGATGACTGGAAATCAACGTATACGTTTTTGTTCTAATTTTATATATCTATATTTGGCAGCAAAAATATACTACTTTTAATAATGTTGGGTGTGTTCTTATCAAATTAAAATTCCGTATACCTTTATACCTTCAACTTTTTATACCTACATATACCTTCAATGTCTAAACCTTCATTTATTTTTGCAAATTGTACCAATACCACTTGAAGCAATGCAGGTATACTGGGATATTGAAGGAACAAAAAATGAAGAATTTACGGTTGAGAGGAGAAGGAAGAAGAGAGCCACTCGTTCAAATAAGATTTTTGAGGGGTAAAAAAGAAATGATGAAAAAAATGTTCCTTAGCGATAAATTTAAGAGCGGCGAGTACGAATGCCGAGCGAAAGGCCGACATTCTGGAATAACGAAAAGTAAAAGTGGCGTGGCTTCTGCGAAATTGCTCGCGTTACTTGGGCAAAGAGCCCTGACTGCCTCAGTGACTGGCGCGACCTTAAATAACCGTAGATTTACGGGGTAACACGGGAAAACGGAGGCGAAAGTTGGAGTTCGACGAACAAACTATACGCCCTTAAATCTTTGAGCAATCTGTGTATGTACTTGGCAGCGTGGAAGAAAATATCCTACGAAGGGTTCAATCGGGTGTATAACGTTCCTTCGTGCCTGGTCTCGTCCGCTTTGAAGCCTCGAGAGACAATCCTATACCTCCACAACGAAAATAAGCAGCGTGCGCGTGTACGCGGCTTCGCCAACTTCCCCGATTCCTTCACTTTCTCACCCACCGAGTAAATAGCGTTCGTTTATCTGTGAACGAATTCACTCGATGGCTCTTGATCCATTTTTCTTTAAATTTCATCAAAACTCGTATACGTTAAATTGCAGATGAACATCAACATTGCGGACGATATCGGGAAGAAATATGAAGGAAAAACACAAACTTTAAAAAAAGAACGAAACTTCTTCTTCTTCTTTTTTTTTTCGATGCCAAGACAAAAATTTTGCGAGTTTATATGCAGTCGGGGGGGTGAAAAAAGTCACTTTTATGGAATGTTCCCTCAACAAACTTCTGCATTTTTTAATGTACACAAATATTGAGTTAACTTTTATTTTGATATTTTTCATCTGTCAAAATAATGATTTTTTGTACTTATTATATTCGATCTCCGGAAGTTTCTCTAAAAAATACGTTATGTGATGAGTACCTGGACTGGATTATTTATGATGATAAAAAAAAATTTTTATAGAAGGATTACAGTGCAACCTGTCCATATATGGTAGCAAAAACTTCCAAGAGGGAGAGTTTTTCTTGGAATTCGAGGACCCCTACCACTACTCTCTCTCTCTCTCTTTTTATCTTCTTTTGCATTACGTGGTATATTGTTTAAAATATTGTCTCTGTAGTTTACTCTCTATTTAATTCATCTATCTTGAGGAGGCATGTCTTTTCTTTCTTTGTCTTGTCTAACATTTTCACCACGTCAATCAATTTTTTTTTGTTATTTATTATTATTATTATTATTATTATTATTATTATTATTATTATTATATAATTTATTTTCTATAAGTAATTTAACACTTTGTTTACTCATGTATTATTAATTATAATTATATATATTCTCTTTTTGCCCAAGGATCCTATGCAAGGCTTAATAAATATATTATATCTCTCGCAACAAATTTTTATTTTCATTTCCTATATTTGTATTCGTTTAGATTTAGTTAAAATTTTTGCAATTGTTTTCTATTTATTTTTATTATAAATATTGTATATTTTTTTCCTTTTATTTATTACTCTGTATTATTTAGCACTATTTTTCTTATGGCATTACCATAATATAAAATACATTTATTTATTTTATATTTTTTTACCATTCGCCTTTCTCAATCAGAATCTGACATGGAGGCATGCCCTACTGTAACATGACAATAAAAAGAGTGCGTTTGAGAATGTTGAAACATACGTGCACATAAAACGTATGTATATCGTCTGAAGCATTGCACCTTTTTCATAGTTTGAAATTTTCTACTAAATGTCATATCGACTTATGTCAGATCCCAATAGGTCAGTCGTGCGTGTAAACACGCTATTGATCGTCCAACCGTTATTATTTTGTATGTTGTTAAATCTGTTTATATGCAGTGCGTTGATAATATATAAATTTATATATATAAATTTAACCCTCACTGGATAAGGGCGTTTTTGACCATAGTTATGAATAAAGGTGGGTCACTCGTGCTCTCCGATAAATTTTCAATACTTAAAGTTTTGCAAAAAATCTGAAAAAGTTTATGGACCTTTTTGAAACCCTCCACTTGATAATTATAATTTATCTGACTAGGAAAAATTAATTTTTAATAACAATTTTATGCAAAATATGAAGAGTGAAATCACGATGGAAAATTTTCTTGAAGTCACGAGTGACCCACCTTTGTTATCTAATGAGGGTTCATTAATGCTATATTGACAATATAAAAAAATTCAAATGATAAATAACAGTAAACATCTGATGCTGTACTTCAAAACGGTAATTCTAACACCAGCTGTGAAAAAGCGGAATCGATACAGTTTTCAAGAAAAACTGAAAAGTTTAGGAAAAGTAACAAATCATTTGTCTAATTTATTTTCTCTACTTTTGATGAAAATATTTAAATACGCATGTATTTTTTTAATACACAAATAAAATTAATAAATTAATAAACAATATTGATTTTATATTGTACAGAAAATTTTCTTCATAGTATGGGAATGACTTGACACAGAAATGTGCTTTACAAAGATTATCGTATATTTTACTGTTCTTGGCAACCCTTGGCTGAGCAGCCCTATACTGAGAAATTGGCACCTGAATAACTCAAGATAGGCGTTCGAGATAGAGTGGAAGAAAGCACTTGAGCAATAAACTGGAGAAGCGGTCGTATTAGGAGGTCGCACTGTATTAAGAAATTAATTGAAGGAAAATTAAAAAATATTCACTTTTAACAAAAAGACGACTTTTAAAAAAATTGTAATTCAGATACAATATCCTCCAATATGAAAAACTTTTATGCAATTTTCGAAAAATCCTTCGTCTCTTTGAAATAAATGAATTGAGTAAAATTAAATTACAAAGTAATATCTTTATCTATATTAACAGCATTACTGAATATAAATGATGAATCTCATTAATTCCATCAGATTATTTCTTCATAAATATTTTCAATAATTAAACAAAAAAGGTGAAAATTCCGTAGTAAATAATGGAAATTATATGTACAATAAAATAGCAGAACCGAGATTATTTGCATCAACTGGACAGCACTTTCATCCACACCGATATTTTTTAAAAGTATTTTTCAAAACGATATTATCAATTTGAAACACTAACCTATTTACTTTTCGTATGATTGAAAATGACTGGAACTGACACTTAATTGAACTTGTCGAATTATTTCTACGAAATATTTTTCGGTAATGAACTACCTGATGAGACCCGGCACGACTTACTCGGACAATTTATACCGGCCAACTGATTCCAAATTGAGGCGAAAATCCGAACAATGACGACCGTGCTTGGTTTTTCCCTCAACCTCGACGAATCACTATGGATAAACAATAGTCGAGGTATCCTCAGAAATTTGGATTTTTTAAAATTTTTTATGCTTGATGAACTTACTCTTTTTTTAATGTTTACGATCACCAAATTATTTATTGCTACGAAATGTTTTTCTAAAACGAACTACACCTGGCAAGACTCAACACGTCTTACCCCGAAACTTTATAAGGGCCAACTGATTCTAAATTGAGGCGAAAATCCGAACAATGAAGACCGTGCTTGGTTTTTCCTTCGACCTCGACGAATCATTATGGATATAATAGTCGAGGTATTCTCGAAAATTTGGATTTTTTTTATTTTTTATGCTTGATGAACTTACTCATTTTTTAAAATGTTTAAATAGAAAATTGAGTTGCAAGTTTTTCTCACATTATTACACGTACAAGCAAAGTGACCATTATACTTTTTTTATAGTGAAAAACTGCATTTATTCCGGTAGAATAATAGCAAAAAAGCACATCAGATTATTTATTGTCTAATAAGAGTTCCATTAAAGTTCAATTTTCTTTCATTCTTGTGATTTTTACATCAGTTTATTAATTTTTACGAATTATTTTTTTTCGTGTAATTATCGTATAATTCAATATTAAAATTTATGTGTATATGAGGGTGCATTAAATAAATCGATAAGTACGTAGAAAACGAATCTGAAATAATAGATGTCTTCATATTTTACGCATAAAATCATTATTGCTTAATTTCATTATCATTTTGATTTATTATCGTTTTAAAAACTGGTTAAAACGTTTTGGATAGAGAGGCAAAATTACCTTCAAAAAACTTGTTGCAATATGAGTAAAGAACAACATGCGGGAAATCCAAGATTATCTAAAGTGAAGTATACTTGCTGTATGAAAAGCAAAATTTAACGACAAATTTTTTTTTGCAAAACGCTAAACAAAGTTTCCTTGACGATATATAAAAATCTCTGCACAATTTTCGATGTCACTATCTGAAAGCGCAGATATTTATTGTTGAAAACACAACTTTTGACTAATTCTCTTATAAAAAGATTTAAAAAATGAAATTTTTACCAATAAATATCTCGAATCGCACACAGCGAAACCTCATAAAAATAGATCGACACGTACGAAGGCAAAGAAAGTTTACACAAATTATAAATAAAATTTAAGGACGCTCATTTTACTCGACAACTAGCTCAACAGGACGGAAGAACGTTGCAGGATATTCTGTTGCATTTCCAAATTGAATTCGAGAAAGCATTGAAGAAAGTGGGTTTTCGTAAACTTTCTGATATTAACCGAAGTCCTAACATTGCCGTATTTTCATTTCCTCCTTCCGAACTTGCAGATCTTGATTTTTCCCTGGTCGGCCCAATTCAGACTTGTACGAAAAATTTTATTGAAAAGGTTTCTTTCGGCTCGCATTACAGTTAAATTAACTCTGCGTTATTGCACGTAAGAATAAAGAGCAAAATATTTTTCGAGACAGCGACGGTGCTTCTTCTTATCTTTAGGAACATAGGCAGGTACGCTGTACATGGGCACGAGGAAAAATATAGGACGACACGACATTTCAGCGACAAGTTGACGAGTGTTCTCGGACGTGACCTAGTTTAGGGCGAGATTCTGCAAGAACTTATATACTTGTGTATTGAGCTTGCTCTCGCCTTCCTCTCGTTCTCTTTGTTTTCAGCCTTGTCTCTTCTCGATGTCATCTCTCCACATTAAGACTCCAGACGTATCTGTTTTCGTTTCCGTAACTTTACAGAAGGTACGTTCCAAATATTTATTTACCTTTTTAGATGACGACATATATTTCGAGCTTCGTACAACGAACAAAGAAGCGACATTTGTCCGTGGTAAGTATACAAAATGAGAATTAACAGGGTGAAAAAATATTACGAATCACCGAAACAAGCATTCTAACGAAAATATAAGATCAAAATGGCTATTTCTATTGTTCCGGTCTAAGATAAAATAAACAGGGGTGATATTTTTAAGGGACCGTGTTACTACGAATATTTTTTTATATTTTTAAAGAAGTCATGCTGATATGAGTATTATTAGATCAAAATTTTATAACAAATAAATGTTATAGAGCTAATAAAACTGTACAACAAGAAATAAAAATTTGTATAGGTCATTTGAATGCATTATTTAATTTCAAAATAAGTAGTTTTAACACGGACTCTTATGGCGGAATGCTCAATATATTTCTTGAATAGAATTTAAAAAGTAATTAACGTTTAGATAGCTGAGGGAAGTTCTGATAATTATTTCAATTAATTCACAATTATTCATATGGAGTTATAAAAAAATTAGGTTATCGAAGTAATTTTTGTGATATTTTCAATTAATGTTGAACCTATGTTTAACCTCAAAAAACTGACAATGCGAGCTGACGACGACGAAGACAATTGACCAACTACCAACAAAATATTTATCTTGCACATATTTTCGTTAATTATTGAAAATACTTCAGACTCAAACGCACAAAATATTAAATAAACAGTGATAAGAAACATTTCGTTGAAGATTGTTAATTGACTAGTGAATGTCAGCACGACCTCCTTAATCATTTCTCTGTGGACAGCTATTACACCTTTTAAAATGATTGGTCTGTAAAATGAGCGTCGATGAATTTGGTTAAAAATTTGCATAATTTTTCTTTAACGTCAGATAAACGAGTTTGATGCAAAAGTTGAGATATTATATGACAGATATTATATTTTTTAAACTCTCCAGAATAGTGCGTGTTAAAATTACAATTTTCAACAATAACCCGAGAAAAACAAAATCACAAATGGCCCAAAGTTGGGCCATAGTTGCGCCGTTAATGCACTACGACTAGCCAAAGATAGCTGCCAAAGCTGGGCGATGGCTGTATTTCAGTCGAAACCTTACTTGGTACCGATTTGGTTCACATTGGCTGGCCGAGCATTGGGGGCCAACGTTGGCCCAGTGCACTTCGCCAGTTATCAGTCAATGCTGACTTATTTATGGATTAAAAAAACAATTATTTCGGAACATTTTTTTAAATGTGAATTTCTTCTTTTTAGTTGTTTTGAATCTACCTGACCATGAATCACGCGGAAAATTATTTCACCTGAAACGGGATTTGAACCTACGCACCCTATCTACCTATCACTTAACAGTCTTGCACGCTACCCACTGAGCTACCGCTTAATTACTTGAAAAATTTTGGTTAAATTTTGTTACATGTGCATCGGATTAATATACAACATAAATATCTCTAATTCGAGACGATATACAGTCTCCTGAAATTTTGCAGGGAGTTTTATATAACATCGAAGAAACCTTGTTTAATTTTTTGAAAAATTCTATCATATAAATATTGTTAAGTATTGGGTTGGCACAAAAATAATGAAACATCTTATAGAAAACTTTACACTGTCCTCTTTTTAATTCATTGTTTTCGACTATATTCTAGAATGTTGTAGACCATTCTACACACTTAAAGTGTTAGATACTAATGGGGATTACGTAACTGATAAAGCCTTCTGTATAATAAAAATAATAAAATATATAAAACGACCAAGTATACCTAGTATTATCTACCTTGGGTAATATTGAATTAAAAATATGTTGTTCTTTAATAAATTAGCAAAAAATCAAGTAAACAATTCTCAGGCGTTTTTCTACTACTGAGTACCGAACCGACCTCTTCAAACAGTGAATCGTTCTGAAGGATGTCAAGGACTAATTCACTAACCCTCAAAATGTCCAATTTAAATTAAAATTAGAAATATTAATTCAATCATATGTCGAGGTATTGGAAATGGAGCTTGTTACAAATATGTTAAAAAAATTGCACAGCTTTCTGGGAAGACTGCTCAATAAAGACCAAGATAATAATTAATTTTATGAAATTCACTTAATTTAGTATAATTTAATAAGAACTTAAAATTTTTTTTAATTTTTCATATGCACAATAAATATTTTTGTAATTATCTTTTAAAATTATTTATTTATTTATCGTGTTCGTTTAAAAGTCAGATAAAATTTAATGTATAAAACTTTTGAAATTTCAACCAATGTATTAAAATTAATGTATTAAAATTCAGTCACACACGATAGAACTTTTTCGTGAAGTGCAATTAAATTTACATTTATTTGATGTTGATTTAATGTAACTTTAAAAAAATGTCGAAGGAAAATAACTTACCTTAAGTCCACTTATAAGATGTTTATAGTTTTTTAAGTAATTTATTTTGCTTTATTACTTTTCAGCGCATTTTTTTGCGTTATAAATTGGACTATATCCCAGAAACCTTCGACATCTTCATCATGATTTTTCGAATGTTGCTATTCCTTTTAAATTTTTTGTGGTGCCTACACAATGTTGATGTTATAATTCTTCCGAATAAATATGTTTCTTTTTTGGAAATATTTTATCAAATGGTTCTTTATTCTTCTATAGATAGGTTTTTTTAAAGTAATTTGTGAATAATTTATTTCCTATACATAGATATGTTACTTTCATTATAAAAATAATTTATTATTAGAATTATTACTTTTTATCCCTAGCATTGATGCTGTTTTTTATTGTACGTTGATGGAAATATTCTAAAATTTAACTTAGACAAAATAATTTGTGACACGACAGAAACGTGACCACGTTATGAGATTGATAAAATATTCCTATTGAGACATATACATGAAGACCGGAAAAGTGTGGTTTATAAAATAAAATATTCATTCAATAACTTGTTCTTGCAAGAAGCATGAAAACATTGAATGATACACTGCTTTCTGTACGTGTGTTTCTTTTAAATAAAAAATCACTTTGGTTTTTAATTTAGAGTGACCGAAGACCCAGCTGTCAATCTTCTCGGGTAACGTTTGAAAAATGTGATGAAATCAGTGTCTGGAAAATTAGACAAAAACCTATGTGTGGACGAGCCTCAAAAAAGGAAGCGTAGAGAGCTAGAGAGAGAGAGAAAAAGAGAGTCTCTGAAAAAATCCATTATCTGCGTTTTATTCGACTACACGCTGGGAGAACGACGACTACCGTAAATAGATTTTAAGGTTATGTATGCGAAAAACCCAATTTCGAGTGATTTTTCGGACAAATCCCACGCTCGTATTTTCCAAGCAAATTTAGTGAAATTTAGAATATATGTTATGCAATATACACTATACTAGTGCATGACATTCTTGGAATTTCAAAAAAACGAAAAAAATTTGTTCTTTGATTTTTTAATATTTTTTTTTGAAATTTCAAGAATGCCACGCCCTAGCACGCACTGCATAACATATTCAAATTTAAATTAATTTGCTTGAAAAGTACGAGCGTGGAATTTGTCCGAAAATTCACCCAAAAATTGGGTGTGTCCCATATCACGTAAAGGATTTCGAGTTTATTTCATGAATATTTAAAAATTTTCGAGTACTCGAATATTGATAAAGCTGGGAGTTTCCTTTGAGGCAATAAATTTGAGGCATTTCCGTCGAAAATGAGTCTTGTGATCGTTGGTGAGAGAGTAAAAGCCTCGGGGTAGCGACAATTCCAGGACGAGTGAGGAGATCTATATAGCGCGCGATCGATGGGTGACCCATTTGTTGGTGCTGCAAGGGAGAAGGCAGCTGTAAGGCCGAGTGCAACCGTCGCTCGATGCACGCGCATTAAAGATGCAGGAGGGCGAGGAGGAGTCGTCGGAGAAAGAGAGAAAGGGAGATGCGTGGCGAGGCTCGAAAGCGCGCTCCCTTCTCGTGTTCAACGTCGTCCTCCTCTCCTCCAATATTACATCCATAATCGTGAGCATCGATGCTCCGAATGCCGCAGAGCCTTTTCGCATCCCTTGGACCGTGGGGTGCGGCCGAGCATTGCCAATCCAGCGGGACAGCTGGAGTCTTCTGCAGCCTGACCTTCAGGAACCCTCCTCTCTCTATTCGTAAAACGTTGCTCACTCGCACACATAAAACCGCGGAGGGAGATACACACATATATGTATATATATATATTATATATAGATAAATATATATGAGCAATTCCATCTCAATTCAACGATCATTTGACGATAACCCATTTGATTTTTTTTTATTCTTTAACACGTTATTGTATATAGATGCATAAATGACGTATTCGTCCCAATTTTTAGCTCTCTATCTCAACGCATACCGAAGTTTCGTAAAATTTTTGAAATATTTATACACTGAGAGAAATCAGTGTATTACGATAGTAGATTTTATCGTAAAGTGACAACTATATGCTGATTATTTTATAACTAAATATATGTACAGTTCACTACCCCAATAAGAACGATTCAATAAGAACGCTTGCCCGCTTTTTCGCTCGAGCGCTTCCCCCACTCTGACTCGAGTTCCGAGAAAAGAGAGAGAGAGACAGAACGAGACAGCGAGCGCGAAGCGCGCACGGAGTGGGGGGCCATAAAAATCTTCCCCTTGGGGGCTTTTGCGTTCTTATTGGGGTAGTGAACTGTATATCGTAAAATAAAGTATATTTAGGATAGAATCTAAGCAAAATGTAATTAGTTCCATAATAATTAGTATTGTTATCACTTTTTTATACTAAAATTTATCATTATTTTCTCTTAGTATAGATTCTACAATAATTAAGATATCGTAACTTAATAGGGGGTAATTCTTTTGTTTTTTTTTAAATGTACTTTCTGGAAGAAACATTGAAAATTAAGAAAAGAATTTATTTAGTTTCTTTTTGACCGTTCTACATTTTAAAAAATACAATTTTTGAGTCCATAGTGAATAAGAGACTCAACTCCGTGTCAAAAAAAATTCTATTTTATTCTGTAATGTCTTTTTTTCATCCGAAGTTATGAGCTAGCAATTTTTTAAACAATTTTGATGTTGCCTCAAACTTACACTCGTCTTCGTAAAAAAACGTCACAAACCTTTAGCGAATATCGTAAAATTGAGATCTTCTGAATGGCCACTTGCAGATCGAGTGACAGAATATTTCTTGTTAACCTTGTCCAGAAAGTTTAATTCGAGCCGAATGTAAAAAATTAGCACTATTTGTACCGCCACTCATTCTGAGTACTGGCTAAATCAAGACTACTGAATATTTTTGGTCGATAAAAAAGAATTACTTTTCTTGACAGTTCGTTTCATGTTCGTTATAGATTATAAAAGAAACAGTAAGGAAAAGTGGTACTTTTCGGCGTAGACTGGAAAAGTAATCGGTACGGTAGAGTCTGGAAATCGACAACTTTCCGGACGCTGCCCAGTGTTCGAAAATTGAACTTTCTGAGCGAGAATAATACAATTTTTTTTTAATATGAAGTTACTCGAATCCCATGTTCGATACAAGTCCAAACATTTTGTTTTTTTTTACATAGAATTTTATAAATTTTTCAAGAAACAATCGAAGGGGTCCCATTGAAAGAAAATCCAATTCTTGACCTCAAAACGACCAAAAGGACACTAAAAAAATTTAGTTCTCAATATGCAATTTTTTTCCAAAAAGTACATTAAAAAAAACAAAAAAAAACGTCTATTAAGTTACGATACCTTAATTATTGTAGAAGCTATGAATATTTTAAAAATTTTATGAAACTTCGTTACGCGTTAAGATAGAGAACTCCAAATTGGATCAGATACTTTATTTTGCATCTACAACAATATATTTAAACATTAAACAAAATGGAAGGGGTCTTCGTCAAATAGTCGTTGAATTGAGATGAAATTGCTCGTATATTTATACAGAAAGAGAGAGAGAGAGAGATAGGTAGATAGATAGAAAGAGAGATGATGATGGTGAAAGGGAGCATCGGAAAAAAGGAGGAAAAGAGATGGAGCGAGAACTTCCAAAAAGGTCGAGGGAAAAGAGGGAGAGGAGAAGGAGATAAAGGGGAGCGAATCTGTAGGAAAGAGAAGAAATGCATATGTGTGTGTGTGTACAGGGTGAACAAAGGGTGATCCCCTCGTTTTATTTCTCTCTCTCTCTCACTTTTCGTCCTTTTCTCCCTCTCCCTCCGCTTGTTTTATCGTCCGTGTCATGCAAACGGAAACTCTACCCACAGCATCGCATGTGACGAGTGCATTCAGGCATCGATCACCGCGAGGAACTCGGCTCCACGGCGGTGTATGCACGTGACGTTCCCGCCGAGGAATCTCGGCCTGAGGCCTCGCTAGTTCATCGAACAACCCGAGGGAAAAAAGGGAAGAACTTGTGAATGTGTTCAAATCGAAAAAAAAAAACGCAATAATTTTTGGTATACACGGAGAAAATATTTTGGAGGGAAAGTTACTATACTATGTTTTTTTCGTACTGTGGTGACAACGGTTTCGGAATTTTTATGATTTTTCGTACCCAACGTGTACTCTCTGTTATCACAGTGCGATAAAACATAGTGGTACCATGTCTGGACAAACATGACAACAAAATAAAACGCTAAAATATTTCACATGGCAACAGAGCAGCACACATAAATATAAGTCAAAATAGCACGACAAAAAAATATCATACGACAAAATGAACATGAATTCAATTATATGAGCTTATGTTTTATGAGTTTTAAGTAATATGAAAATTAACCCTAGGACCCCATTCCAATTTTTATGACCTTGGCATTTCGAAAAATCAGGCCTTTTCAATTTCATTTTTCTAGGTAAAAATTAAATATGAGATCTTTTTCTAGTATTTCATTTCATTTTTCAGGACTTTAACGATGAAATGAAAAAAAAAAGCTTCGTAACCTCAGAGTGGGGTATTTGTCTCTTACAGGTAGTGTAGGGTCCTAGGATTAATGAATATAAAAATTAATATATAAGTATAAATTACATATCGACTTGTGTAGACACTTTCAGATGATCATATAACTGGATAACGTGAAAAAAATAATTCCTGTTTTTCTGTCATAGTATTCATTTTAATTTATCCGTTGTCTTATTAAAGTAGTTCTCACAGTATAGTCAAATCAAACGTTATTATTTTCTTAATTTATCTCTGTACAAATTTATGACAAAAATACGGTGTCGAAATTTTTCCAATTATGAGAAACTTACTTCTGACAGAGATTTTACCTCCAGATCATTCTTAATTGATTGATCAAAATGAAACTTATTCGGCCTACTTTTTTTTTCATTTTCGATAATATTTTTTGGATTTTTATTGACATTTTTATTTTTTATTGCATATGTAATAAATAAATATAATGTACGATAATAAATACAAAACTTTGAGTAGGTATACTCAATAAAATTCATGTTTATTTTGTCGTGTGTTATTTTGTTGTATATTATTTTGTCGCTGTATTGTGGAGACGTGTCACCAACGTAATATAAATTTTCACACAAAATCGTCATGTATGATTTATATGAATTATATAGATAGTTCTAGTAATGGAGAAAAAAAAAGAAATATATATGGGAAAAAGGTATGCTGGAACGGATGAACGAAATGAAGAATACCGAGAACGGGAATCTTGAGAGGAAAACATCTTGGGAGAAAATTACTTGGAGCGAGCAATCGAGGACGACGCGGCCTCGGGAAAATCCCTCATGCAGAGTTTCTGCATGAAACCTCAGTTGACTGACGGCACAAGTTTCGAACTCTCTTTCATATATAAAATTTATAGAAAGCGATTTACTCCGATCATTTCGCGTTATCATCTGTTACGCTGTCACTCAATAAATCATCGACTTCGACGACTGCATTTTTTTTCCTTTCTCTCTCTCTCTCTCTCTCTTTTTCTCAGCTATGTCAAGTAGGCAGAACAACTTTGGAAAATTAATATTTAAATTATACTATATTTATGTGCTAATTATAGACTATTATTTGCGGAAATAAAAAAAATCTCTTTTTTGCCAAAGCTCTTTTAGTTTTTTGGTTATAGCCAATCTGAAAGTGGTTAGCTGACTTAAATCAAGCTAGCAAAACACCCAAGTAAACAATTTTTTTTTTGAAATAAAACTAATATCAAAATTATGAGTTATTCATGTACGCCATTGAAAAATTTTTTGCAATTTTTTTTTACGTTTTTTAGATTTTTTAAAAGTGTTCCCTAAAACTGTCAAGCTAGCAGAACACACATACAAAATTCATGAAAATAATAACAATAACGAAGAAGATTTATGTTTTAATGTTACTCCGGTAGCTCGAATTAAGTCAGCACTTTTGAATTTTCTATAACTAAAAAATTAAAAGAGCACAATTTTCTTTGCCTATTTAATTAGCACACAAATCTTTTTTTTGTTATTTTTATTACTTTTATGAATTTACTATGTGCCTTTTTCTAGCTTAACCGGTTGCTAGTGGACACTTTCAAAAAAAGCTAAAAAAAATTACAAAAAAAATTGTGAAAATTTTTCATTAACGCACATAATTTTGATATTAGTCTTGTTTCAAAAAAAGTTTTTTACTTGGATGTTTTTCTAGCTTGATTTAAGGCAGTTCTATCGTTTTCTAAGGAATTCAATGAAAATTTGCATAAACAAATTGATATGATATGCAAATGTGTATAAAATTTTAAGAGGATTTACCACGTAGAAATCGAGATATTTATTGAGAAAAATTCCAATTTTTGGTACTGTCCCAAAGAGCCAGTGTTGAATATTGAGATTTCCAATCCTAAAAATCTTCCATTCTAAATAGTGAATCTTTTAAAAATTTAGCCTAGCTCTTTATTAAACTTCAAAAAAACTTCCTTTAGTTTAAAAAAAAATCCTAGGATTATAATTTTTTTAATTTTCATAGATACATAACAAGTACCAGTCATCTTGGATGATCTTGAATTTAGAGTATATTGTTCTTGAAACAATTTGCAACAACTTTTCTTTATAAACTCAAACTCAAAACCACATATGGTATGGAGATAAATTGAAATGAAAACTTTTGATCTGACTGGATCGATAAAACTACCTTAAGGTAGTAAAGTAGTAGCAAAGGTCCGTATTTTGTGGGGGCGCCAAAAAATTATAAAAATAAATGATTCATTTTTTTATAAAATGCATGATTATTATACATAAATGTGTTTATTTACTTATTTATGATATTTTAAGTCTTACGTTGCGGGCAAAGTTGCCAAATATTTGAAGAAACGATGAAGATCTGCGATTTGTAGCTTAAATTTCCATTAATTCTATTTTATTTTATTAGAAAGCTCGGTAACACAAAAACACAAAAACCCAAATAATTGTACATAATTACTACCTTGGGCCATGTTTGCGTGTTAAAAAGCACATTCTCAGTTCAATTTTTCTCGAAAATGACATCGTCGACCCCCCTCGATTTTTTTTCTAATAAATTAGGAACTACTCAATTTACTTATATACTCAATATAAAAATTTTCTGCAGACTTTCTGTAGGCTGGAGAACTACCTTAATAATGGTTGTTAAAGGGTTAAGTCAGCAGAACACTTTTAAATAGGCTACAACTAAAAAATTAAAAGTAAAAAATTTTTTACTTGTGCACAAACATAGCAGATAATTAGCACATAAATATATAAGATAATTTAAATGTTAAGTAACCAAAGTTGTTCTGCCTACTTGACCTAGCTCTTTTTCCCTGATAGGAAAATTTATGGAAAGGAGAATAAACGCGATTTGATTTTATAATCGACAAACCTAAATGCACCATCGCATTCACTCGGGGCGAAAAAAACTCTCGCCAGATTCGAATCTCCGAAGTTACAAACGATCCTGTCTTGCTTTCATTTAACAAGTGGTTCCCATTGGAGCGTTGAAACAACAATAAATCAAGTCGTACATGCTTTTGCTCACATAGCTTGTATTTGTTCCAAAGTCGGAGTGATACAAGTGAATGCTTTTTTTTCTTCTCATTTAATTCCTCGTAAATACAACGGTTAATGTTAGTTAT
The DNA here is from genome assembly GCA_030522545.1 of Cremastinae sp. A BG-2022a. Lineage (NCBI taxonomy): Eukaryota > Metazoa > Arthropoda > Insecta > Hymenoptera > Ichneumonidae > Cremastinae sp. A BG-2022a. The sequence goes on from JAPYYW010001534.1 coordinate 75,813, forward strand.
TTCGTATAATTACAATATATAAATAATATGAGTGTAGACTTATGTGAATTACCGAGTAATCGAGTTTAGAACTTAAAGGTATAATTAATGAATGGATTCACTGGTCTGCGCACAAGCAGGGTTAAATAATCACTCGAGAAGACCGAGAATTTTGGGATAAGGAAGGAACACGTGGCAAGCTACTTATTTTAATCTCGTTAACCGAAGTACCCCGTGATCTCGATAAGATCATCATATTTCGCCAATTTTTCTTTGCATCAAAAAAGAAAAAAAACAAGCGTAGTAGAAAAAGCAAGAAAGAGAGAGGGAGAGAAATAGTGAGAGCAGCAAAGAATTCGAAAATTAGTCATCAGGAACGTGAAACTTTTTTACAGCGGCGAGTAAGCTTTTTATAAGACTTCGCCACGAATCTCGTGGTTTTCTTATATCACGTGAAGAGTGGTGAAGCAATAACTTTGAGATGAAAAAGTCATGGCGTATAAGAGATTGAGAGTTAGCACAACCATACAGTCCCGTTCAAAAATTGTCGACTTGGCAATTTTTTTTAAATCTAAAATTAGAATCTTGATGAATTTTTTTTTTCTTCGGTTCAAATAAAATCTTTGCACCGAGAAAAAAAGTATGGTAAATTTTATCATGAGGTAACAACTAAGCTGATAATCATAGAACTAAATAGATTTTTAGATCCTGTCTATTGAAATTTTTTTCCTAGAAATAGTATTTAATTTGGATATATTGAATATAGACATGTTTTTCTTTTCTTTTTTTTTTCAGTGTACAAGGCTCACGTCGTCGATAAGAAAAAAAGGAAGAAGCCAGTGCAAGTGTCTCGTTTTTTCTCATTGTCGTGCGTCTCAGTGTTATTGATGGCTATTGACAGCGATAGTTCGATTTCTAACGTTCAATTTGAAGATCAATAACGAATATCGTTGCACCCAATGAGATTGTTAACCGCGAATGCATCTCTCAATTTTTTCCTCTCTCTCTCTCTCCCTCTCTTAAGGTAGTACAACCGCAAAACCGTTTTGAGACAGATTTTCTTAAAAAATAGCACAGATCTTGCACCAAAATTTACAAAGCTTGACCATCTAGAAATTGAGATATTATACATTGAAAATCGTTGCTCTTTTAAATCTTAAATACGAGCCCATGTTAAAATTAGAAATTTCCAAAAATTAATATCTAAATAATTACATGGTAGAGCCTTTTTTTTAAATTTTGCATACACTTTGACACAATGCTAGAGAAGATCTGGTACGACTTTTCAATAAATGCTGTCTCAAGAAATTTCAAGTGATGATTTTATATTTAATTAACACATAAGGATAAACTTTTGAATTGATTGGCTCGGTTTCGCTACCTTAATTATTCCTATTTTAATTGACCGACTTATATTAAACTATACAAACTTGTGAGTTAACGTAGTTCTATCGGTAAAAACAATTTAAAAAATGTCATTGTAGCTTATCTGTGAATTTTCAGCTAAAGTTTATTAATACAAGTTGTTACCAATCGATTCAAAAATGGCATACTCAAAATTCAAGGTCATCCAAGATGACCTGTACCCGTATGTATGAAAATTAGAAAAATCAAAATCTTGGAATTTGTTAAAAAATAATGGAAACTCGTTTAATGTTCTTTAACGAGCTGTGCAAAATTTCAAAAAGTTCCACTACCCAGAAGTCAAGATATTCAGAGTTGAAGATCGTAATATTACAACAATATTCCAGTAATAGTACAGAAAATAGTAATCATCTCTGACAATAAATATCTCGAGTTCTATGAAGTGAAACCTCTTTAAATTTAATACACAATTGCACATTATATCAAATTTTTGCAAATTTTCATGAAAATCCCAAGAAAATGATTTAATGATAGAACTACCTTAACGCCCACCTGTACCCATAAAATTGTATAAATTGTGTGTTATTTTGTATGCCGTAAATGTCTTTTTTGCCCCATGGAATGTACCAGGGCACAAATAAACATCAATCAGTCAATCTCTCTCTCTCTCTCTCTTTCTCGTGAAAAATTGAAGATACAGCGAGATCAGCGGGGAATCATCGGCGACGAAACAAGAAACCGTCTGTCGTGTGTGTGACAGACGACGGACGGTTGCTTGCGCATTTCAGGTAAATTTTCGTATGAAAGGCACGAGATATGAAAATGACATCGGAAATAAGCCGTGTTCGCGGTTCGAGCGCGCTTTTTCGCAAAAAGTCTTCGTCGTCGTCGTTCCGCGTCACGGGCACACTTTTCGGTAACTCAGCCTCCAAGAGTTTTTCGCACGACTTTCAAGACCACTCATTCAGCGAGAACATAACCTCGCCATCATTATACTCCCTCTCTTATATCGATCGTCACCCTCAAATATTTATTTTAAACGCAAAATAAATTACACACGCGACAGCACGCTCATTGCTGGACTGTCCAACCCCTCCATAAATGCCAATTACAAAACATAGAAAATAAATAATGCAAATTACACAGGTTGTTACAATAATGGCGAAGATCTTTGCGATCTCAGTGAGACTCGGTCGTACCGAACTTAATAATAATAATAAATAATACAAACACTGCCGAACTAATCTTAAGAAGGAGATTTTCGTCGAACGTCGATTTAAGAGATCCGTCACTCGCAAACATTATGTACTTTATTAAATAATAATAATAATAATAATAGTAATAATAATAATAAAATAATAATAAAATGACGCTTATATTAAAAATGGTAACGATAATTTCACTATTAGTTGTAAATGTGTGAGAATTTTCATGCGACACGACGGGAATGCGGATAACATTGTGGGAGGCGCGGAATTAGGAAAGAATGTATGGAAGAACGGGCGCGGTGTGTTTCGTGGTGAAAATGTCGAAATTGGGCGTAATAAGAGCGGCGAGGGAAAAAAAATCAAATAAATAAAGGAGAAAAGTGTAGAGTAGCGTATTGAAAAAGACAAAAAAAGAAGAGAAAAAAAAAGAACGCGGGTATGAGTGAATAACAAGTCGTTACTATGGGGTTTTTTGTCGAGGCTGAAATATTCGTTCTTTTTGGATTCATGGTGTGAACGATTGTGACGGGGAAAGGAAGCGCAGAGTTTGCGGGAAAAGCTCGACGAAATTCGTCGAGGCTCGGAGTTTCTTTCTATTTAAATCGTACTCGCGAAAGAGACACCGGGATGGGAGAAGCGCGAAATAAATGTGGGAGAAGAAAGGCGGCCACCTGTGAAGCCAGATGGTTGGAAAAGGGAGGAAACGCGCGGACGACATTATTTTTCTCGTCTTTTTTTTTCTCTTGCTCTCGTTTTGGAAACTCCTCGTCCGAGCAACCATTCACGCTACAGTACTGCCTCCCTAAGATTCCAGACTCGGAGCTTTCGTGGAATCTTGGGGAATCATCCTACTCTATCTCATTATTTGTCTGTACTTTTGACCAGACTCCCATATCTTTATGTATTTTGGCGCGCTGATGCCGAAACTGGGCTCCGTTTTGTTCGTACACCGTCAAAATTTCGAATAAATTGCGAAAAACCGTTAAAAATGGCAAAAAAATGCAGTTTTCACGATAAAAAATTTTTTATTGAGCTAGGACAAGCCTAATTTTTATGTATTTTGATACTCTGAATCCGAATCTCAAGCCTATTTGGCTCGTACATCCTTGAAACTCCAAGTAAATGGCAAAAACCCTAAAAATGCTAAAAATTGTAAAAAATTGATATTATTATGATTAAAAAAAATCCTGAGACTAAATCAAGTATGATTTGATGAATTTTGATCCGCTGAATCCGAGTCTCAAGCCTATTTGATCCGTACACTCTTTAAAATATAAGTAAATTGCAAAAACCCTCAAAAAATCCCTAAAAATTGCAAAAGATTGCAGTTAGTGTGTATTGAAAAAAATTTTCTAAATCCAATTCGAGTATTATTTTTATATATTTCAATCGGATCAAAATAAATAAAAATCATACTTGATTTAGCTTCAGAAAAAAATTTTTATCATAATAATAGCAATTTTTTACAATATTTAGCATTTTTTAAGGATTTTTTTTGCCATTTACTTGGATTTTAAGGAGTGTACAGGGGTCAAATAAACTTGTGATTCGGATTCAGGGGATCAAAATACATAAAAATTATACTTGATTTACTTTCAGAAATTATTTTTTATTATAATAATAGCACCTTTTAATAATTTTTAGCATTTTTTAGGGGTTTTTTGCCATTTACTCAGATTTTAAAGGGTGTACGGGCCAAATAGGTTTGAGGTTCGGATTCAGAGAATCAAAATACATAAAAATTAGGCTTGTCCTAGTTCGATAAAAATTCTTTTATCGTGAAAATTGCAATTTTTTGCCATTTTTAACGGTTTTTCGCAATTTACTCAAAATTTTGACGGTGCACGGACAAAACGGACCACAGATTTGGAATCAGCGCGCCAAAATACATAAAGATATGGGGGTCTGGTCAAAAGTACATAAAACTTTTTTTTTGTGGACTAGTGTTATTATATTATGCGTCCATGCTGCGCGAAACGGGTAGTACATTTCGATTATGGAAGGGGAATCTATTCCCCTACAATCGAAGGGGCAAGGAATCTTATTAGGGAGGCACTGCTGTACTTCCTTTCCTTCGTCTTTTATATGGTTCGATTGAATGTTTTTTTTCTTTTTTATTCGAGATTCGTTAAGGAGGTTCGATGATTTTCGTTTCAAGATTTCGCGATGAAATTTTTCAGGTACTGTGATTCATGTGTTGCTTGGCCTGTGGCCAAATTTTAATAACATTCATCTTCTGGAAATTTGAATATTAATCCTTAAAAATCGAACACTTTCGACACCACTTTCACAAGCTTTCTATCGAAAATTGTGACTTTCGAAGATAAATATCTATATTTGGAGAACACGAAGCATTCTCAAGTTACACACAATCTGTTCAATATGACACCAAAGAACGTCAATGTTAACCGGTTTTCATACACTTTCCTCAAATTTTAGTATTCAACTTTAGATACGAATATCTTCTTAACGCTTCATCTAATTGACTAAACACAAGAGACCATTTTTGAAGATCAGTCGATTTCGTACAAAAATATATATTGCCTATTTTATTCTGGTTACCAGTTAGTGATTTATGAATGAAAAACAATGATTTTTTCGATTTTTCTACTTTGAACACAAATATCTTTGAAATGGTGAGATTAACGAAAAATTCACGAGAGAACTTTTTTGTAGAGCGTTCAATTTCCTACAAAAATATACTACGACTTTTTTGTCTGATGTACCGCTAGATAGTTACAAAATTCTGAAGGAGAAAACGTAACTGTTCCAATGTTAATCTTATGAAAAATCGAAAAGTGCGATGCGTCCTCTGTTAAAATTTTTATAAATAGCTCAAATTTGTACACGCTTCTTTTTATGTATATATAAAACTTTTAAACCTGTTTCCGCGAAAAAAGAAAAAAAAAATTTTTTAAATCTCCCTAATATACATATATTTAAATCGTTCGAAAAGTAGGAAAACGTTGGCGTTTGCGATAGCTATGCGATAGAATTTGAGGAAAACGTGGAATGCGTTATGAGATATTTGAATAATAGAATTTGCAAAAGAGGGATTGAGGGGAGAGGGTTGAAATCCGAAAGAGAAGTAGAAACTGGAATCGTGATAGGAATTTAGGGGATGTGGAACGGATAAGAGTCAAACATAACGTTCGACGAAATGAAAGTTACAGCGTTGACTCGGAAAACGCACTTTTCCGAAAACTCGACTCGGCGAGGGTTCGACAGTTTGTCCAACAGTGATTTGAGTTTGTGTTGCGCGATGGCACCGAGTACACATTATTTGCAACTTCACGCACACACGATACGATAAACTTATAAAAGCTACGCAATTAAACTCTAACTTAAATAATAATCATCGAATGATTGGGGCTAGAAAAATAAAAAAAAAGAGTTGAAGAGACAAAAACGGCACCGCACGCAGGCCTCGACGATAAAAAAGAACAAATGAAAACAAATGGATTTTCACTTCGGGCGATGCATTTTAAAATTGTGACGTTTGGACTAGTTTTTTCATGACTATTTCGAGACCCCGTGGACTCGCATCTAATCCATTTTCATTTTTGCTCAGTCTTCCGCCGTTTCTCTCTTCTTCGTGCAGGATTAAACAGCCAGAAGTCAGCCACTCTCCAGTGCTCAGTCTTTTCTGTTTTTATGTCTACAGGAATCGTATAAAACGTCTCTATGAGTGTTAAAATTTTTTTAGTTAAAATCTCAGATGTTTCACGCACTGATACACAGATTTTCAATACTATAATCATAAAGCTTGCTGAGATTTTAACATTTATTTACAGCCTGGCGACCGACGAGTCCGCTAATTTGTGTCACTCATTATTTTTTTCGTCTTGTAGAATTTTCGTTAATCAGGTATGAATTCTTTAATAATTCGACAGAGAGGATTCTTTAATAGCTTATACGAAAAGAAACATTTATGGTCTTTTCATTTTTCAGGCTATTTTGTGTCAAAAAGAATGAAAAATAACTTAAAATGTACATTTTTTGGAGGCTGACTTTTGGATACCTCGTTTTATATTGTAGATCCAGTACTCAGCCATTCCCGGTCGAATACTCGTTTCCCCTTAATTTGGTACATTCATCAGTAGAGTCAGCCACAAGGTTCTCCATGTTATTATTCAAGATTTTGTGAATTATTATTTGAATCCTTTCTGTTTCTATTTTTGAAGTATAAAGAGCAAAATTAAAACTAAAGAGAAAAAAGAAGAAATGATGATACTGGGTATAAAAGTGTACGTGCCAAAGAAGGCTGAGTATTGGATACTCAAGAGCTGGGCACTGGTCTTGACGTGGCCGAAAACTAGAGAAAAGTGCCTTTTTCAATTGAACAATGCTTTTTTTCAAATTTATACGAAAGTTTAGTTTTAATTTCATTTTTTTTAGAAAAATTTAATAAATAACGTTTTGCTTTGTGTCTTGCATCATGACGTGGCTAAAAACTAGAGAAAAGTGCCTTTTTCAATTGAACAATGTTTTTTTTTCAAATTTATACGAAAGTTTAGTCTTAATTTCATTTTTTTTTAGAAAAATTTAATAAATAACGTTTTGCTTTGTGTCTTGCATCATTCCCAGTGTTTTTTTCCCTTTACGATATTGCTCACAGAAAATGAAATTTTGGATAAAAGGCTGACTAATGGGTGTTTAACCCTATCTTGCGTCGGTCGTTGCGGTAGGACTTTTCGTCGTATAGTTTTCTTTGTTTTTATTCGTTACTTTTATTTGTCGTCTCTCAAGAATCTTTCGCAGCTCGGTCATCGATTCGGGTATCGCAGATTGTAAAAAGAAAAGAAAAAAGAAGGTTTCGAGAAGGAACGGAGGCGAAAGCCGACGCGAGATGTCGCGCTAAAAAAAAAAAGCAACGTTCGTATTTAACGAGCCACGACGACACGAGTGGAGAAGAACGCGGAATTCTTGATAACTATGCACGGTCACGGGCGATTCCCGGAGCATCTCGGAAACCTATAACGACGATGCGACTCGAAAAACCGAGAGAGCCGGCGCGGACGCATGTTTGTGTCCGCCGACCCGATCGGTCCTCTTAAAACCGTCCCCGCGCCCTCGCCCTAACTCCCTCGATACATTTAATCCAACCGTGTGGAATAATAAACGGGGCGCGTTAATTGTCAACGCGCAAAGTGAGCGCACGCGAAGAAACGAAAAAAATTGCTGCCGGACCCTCGTTTTGTTTGCTACAAATTGAGAATCCCGAATTTATTCAACGCTGACAACAACACAGTCGCTCTCGTCCCTCTTGTTTTAAAATTGTTATCGTTTTTTTTTCTCTTTTTTTTTTATTTCAAAATTCTCTACGAATGCAGAGTCTGCATCGAGATAAAAGCTCGATTGGATCAACCAAATTCGATTGAGAAGGTTTAGAAAGAACGTCGAGAAACATGAAGCTCAAAAGTTTGATTTTACACGGTGATTTTATTTCGTGTACGCTGAGATTAAAGTTCAATGAAGTAAATGTATTTTATTGGTGACGCGTAATTGATTAATTCAACACTAGCATATCGAAATTAATTGATAATCTGTATTAGTGAAGGAATTACACTGAGAAAAAGAATATTTTTTTTAAAATTACTATACATACATTTGGTCAAACGTGATATTATTTTAATCAGTTACTTCGTTAGGTTAAATATAACAATCAATCAATATAACAACTATTTTTATTGGGATCTGTCAAATGGGCGGAGCTTAAAAAACATGGCAACCATAAGGGGATCATGATATGTAGTCATATGTAGTGATAGATGGTACATATATATGAAATTTGTGACAGGCCTGGCACTCATTTCAAACCATGCAATTTTGTTGAAGGAAAACGCAATTTAGAGGCTGCACATATATGAAAATGTGGTAAGTGGAGTCAGCGAAGTGACGTTGACAGTCCTGTCAGTTTCAACCTCCAACTGCTTGTTTGATATATTCTTCCAATCTCTCACATTGTACATAATGTTTATTTGCTTTTTCTGTCGAGTAAACATCACTGATTCCATTATTACTAATAATTGAATAACTTTTTATTATAAATATCACATACACTGAGAACAGATTTAGTTGAAAATATTTCGTCGAAACAACACTTGTTTATTTGAAATAATTAAACTTCAGTTATCACGTTAAATCAAGAACCAAGAATTTAGTTCAATTTGCAAAATAATATCGTTGAACGTATTGAAACAAATATTTTGTTGAATCAATCAAATTTCGTTTTCAGTGTAATACGTATAATTACTATCGCTGAGAAAAAAGTTTAGTTGAATCAACTAAACGGGCGGTCACAGAGGGCGAAAGAAATATTAAGTTAATTTAACATGATACTTTTTTGGATTCAACCAAACATTTATTTCCGTGTTTTTTTTGTTTCTACAGAAACAAAAATTTAGTTGAATTAAATAAATATATTAAATTAACTAAATATTTCTTTCGCCTTTCGTGACCAGCCGTTTAGTTGATTCAACCAAACTTTTTTCTCAGTGTATTAGAGAATTTGCTCCAAGTATAGATCGTTTTTTTTTGCCACCAGATGTCACATCGCCATTCGACAGATCCCAATTGAACTAATCTTTTTTTTCCAGTGTGTTTCTCTGCCTTGCTGATAAATTTATGAGTGAATTTATAATTGGGGAGAAAAAGAAAAAAGAGGTAAAAGAATGGCTGGAATTGAATTGGGATCGGTAGGCGAGGTGAAGTTTCGAGAATCCGGGCGATAACCAGCCGCGGGCGACGATGAACGGTTATGTAAAAGGCGGAAAGAGGCGAGGTGCGTAAGAAGCGTGAAATGCGCGCGCCCACGAGGAACGGGCGAAATTTCTGCCATTCCGCATCGTCCGTTTTTTCCGTGCAAAACGCGATCCTCCGCGAAACGCCGCGCGAATATACGAGTACGCCCGGTAGCGAAGATGCTATTCCGCGAAGCTACGCTCTCCCGAGAGTTTACAACCCTCTCGAACATAAAATCCGTCGTTCCGTAACGCTTCACCCGACATACTTTTCATTCATCGAGAGCTCGGAGCGAGCTCGTGAAGGGCAAAAACCGGCCGAAAAAACAAGAAATAAATAAATACATAAATAAATAAATAAATAAATAAATAAATAAATAAAGAGGAAAAAGATTCCCGGGCTCGGGAGAGAAATCTGCGACTCGACGTTAGGCCACTCCCGATTTTCGCTCATCCTTCTCCTCGACACCTATCTTTTCCTTCGGATTTTATGCGCGCACGTGTTCACGGCCCCGGATAAAAGCCCGAACGACCGATACCCGAGCTCGTCGCCAGACTATGGAGACTCGTGAAAATTTTCCTTTACACCTCGTAAAAAACGTAAATCTAACAATAATTTAAACAAAACTTAATGTTTAACCCTAGGACCCCACCACACGGTAGTTCCATGAACCTCAGAAAATTTTCATGGCTTTGGAAATCCCAAAGTTTTGCTTTTTCAATTGCATTTTTCTTGGGAACATTAAACACGAGGCTTTTTTCCAGTAGTTCATTTCGAGGGGTGTGCAAATATCGTTCGAATCGAATAATTCACGAATTACACCGAATTATCACTAGATTTTCGACTGTTTTTAATTCAAAGTTCATTACATCATGCATCAAAATATTACATTTTCGAATAATATACTTTTTTATTTAACACATTAAAAATAAATTACCGATTCAGTATTGTATTTATTATTTTTGAACAAAAATTTGTAGCACATTTTTAAACGTTGTATTTTCGATAATACTTTATTTGCTACAATATTATTCATGTTGTATCATTCTCATTTAAAAAAAACTATACTGATTGTTCTGTTTTTGTCATTTTTTTCATGATTTAAATAAAATGAATATTTGTAAATTTTATATTTTAATGCCGAACATAACAAATCCTGAATTTAAAACACTCCAAAATTCACGAATAATTTAATAATTCGCGAATAATTCGAATTATTTGAATTATTTGCACACCCCTATTCATTTCATTTTCCAGGATTTGACCGATGAAATGAAAAAAAAAAATGAAACCTCCGTACGACAAATAAAGAGTCGGCTACATCGATTTAAAGTGCTGGGGTTAGAGTCACCCCAGAGTGTGTCTCACACAGATAGTGTGGGGGTCCTAGGGTCAAGGAATATCCTTTTCGACGCTCTCTCTCTCCAAATATTCTTCGTTCTCGCTTGGCCTAACAATACCTTAAACGCGTACGTGTCTTTTCCGATTCATTTAAAGTCTACAATTAATATTAAATCTTCATTTTATATTACTCCGATAGACTATGATTTTTTTTTAAAAGAAACATTATATCATGAGGTATCCACATCATTGTGCGTTAGAATCCACCTTGGAGATCCTATTGACAACGTATAGCCTAAAACTAACCTTAAAATCTAAAAGTATATAAATATATATGTATTTAAATATTTAAATATATATATATATATGTGTCGTAGTGAAAAAATATTCTTTCGATTATATCTAGAATAAATAAATAGACTCCGTGAACGGCGAAAGGATTGTCGCTTTCTTGGCACATGGTTGAATAAAAAAAAAATTAAAAATTAAAGGTAAGGACTGAGGAACGTCAGAGACCGTGTTTGTTTTTTTCTCTCTCACTTTTTTTTTAAACTGACGCAGCGTTTGGTTTTCCGAGGTACGAATACCTGGACGAAATCGCGAATCGTGCGTTAATCTTAATCCGGAATTATATCGTTTCTGGCTCCTCATTATTTATATTTCGAATGTGTGCTTCTCCGCTGGCCTCTCTCGTCTGTTTGCACCTCTCTTCGGTCGTTTTTTTTTTTATTTCTTCCTCTTCCATTTTTGTGTGCTCAAGTACATGAGTGCCGCTCGCATTGCTCTCGCTTCCCTCTTTTGGCGCATCTCTCCTCGCTTTTTATTCGTCTTTCTCTCTCTTTTTTTTTTTATTTCGCCCGGACGTGCACTCGCTCGCGGTTAGGTGAGATATTCGTCAGACTTAGCTAGGAAGTGTTTGGCCTCGACGCGGGTAAACGTCGACAGTATTGATCCTTCCGCGCGTATCCCGTGTTTCAGTTTTATATGCCTTTTCAGATTATCCGACCTCGTAAGCGATATCATGCATATGTGACACTGATACTTGTCCGGAAAGTGTGATTTCATGTGTTTCTTTATGTTGGCGACGCTCTTACCGCACAGCCTACAACTCTCCGTACCGAGTTGCTGATCTAATTTATTGTTCGAGTCATACTTTTCTTTAATATCCTTTTCGTATCCTGTTGTTCCTGGAATACAAGGATTCCCTTTCAATTTCCTTCCCTTTTCGCTCATTCCTTTTATTTTTTTTTTTTTCATTTCTTTATCTTGCTCTCTCTCTTGCAAATTCTCTTCGTTGCTCTATGTGCACACAACACGATACGTTTCTACGTTTGCTTTTCACTCTCTGCATTCAGGAAGACAAAAATCAAAGAACAACCGAAATACAGTCGAGTACCTGCAATAAGCCTGCTCTAGGGGACGAAGGAGAAGTTTTTCTTAGGATTTTAGCATCCTCACTGACACGTAGTTCGTTTCGTTGCGGACTACTCCTCACAAGCCTGTTCATTTTTTTTCATCATTGTTACGTTGTTATAAGGTAAACGTCTCGATAGTTTGACAGTTGAGAATTTTCGTACTTTATCTTTATTTTAAAAAGATATAAACAAAAAAATCTGCTTCAAATTAATCTCTAAACTATTGTCTAACGTTATAGTGATCCAAAACTCATTTTATGTGTTAATTTTAAACAATATTTCTAGTAAATAAATACTTGAACGTTTGGGTATGTAGGATGTCCCAATAGTTGGATAGAAAATTGACCCTATCTCTAGGGTTCAGCAAGTTTGTTCCAATAAATTAAAGTTATGAAAAATAAACCTCGTTGTATATGAAAAATAATCAATACGATTTTATTGATAATATCGGCCTGACCAAAGGTTACAAAAAATTGCGATTAGGGTGATAAACCTCTTTCAATTTTATATCTATTACGTAAGGAAGGTTTATACAAATTTTATCAGAATAAAAAAAACTATAAGGTAAACGTCCCAATAGTTGGACAGTTAAGGGTTTCATCAATTTATCTTTATTTAAAAAATATTCGATCCAAAAAATCTGCTTTATGTTCACATCTACACTGTTATCTGGTAATTTTGCGATCCAAAACTCATTTTATGTGTTAATTTTATAAAATATTTCTAGTAAATAAATACTTGAACGTTTTAATATGTAGGATGTCCCATCAATAGTTGGGCAGAAAATTGACCCTGTCTCTAGGGTTCATCAAGCTTGTTCCAATAAATTAAAGTTATGAAAAATAATTCATACGATTTTATTGAGAAATAAATCATTCAAATGTTAAAAACAATATTAAAAAAAAGTGTCCAACTATGGGGATATGTTCATCTACTGGGACGTTTACCTTATTTACGTTCAGTTTTTACACGAAACGTTTCAGTTCTTTATTCGTTTACAATTCTCTAATAAACGTAAAAAAAATCTAACTATTGTATCGTTAACTAATTCGATTTTTAACACTGAACTCAAACCTTTATTTTTAAAAAACAATTATTTTGCACAAAAGCTTCCCTTTCCAAAAACTATTCATTATATTTTCTGAATATTTTGAAAATAGTAGAAAAAAAAACTTGACGTTTCGAACCTTTTGTATTAACTGTTAACGATAAATTACGATAAAACGTTATCCAAAGCTATCTAGTAATACTCCACGTATTGAAAGACGTCCTAACCTTATATATAGTCATAACTACAACTGTATTAAAAGTTTTTAAGTTACTTGATATATTTTTTTGATCACCACGATAATTCTTAATTCCTAAAAACCCGACCTTTTATTATAGTCTAGTCTATTTGCAGTATAAAGCATGTTTAAAAAAATGTGTAAAAAGTATTCAACTTGTATTGACTGTAGTTTTTATATTAATTTACCGGCATATTTAGATTTACAATTTTTAACTAATAATAAAAATTATAATAACGAAAATTATAACGATAATATTCAAATAAATTTTTCAGTGATGACACAAGCTCTAAATTTAAATTATGATCATGATTATTACCAACAACAGTAATAACAATATTACATAACAAATAAACTGTACATTTTCTGTATTATTTAGTGTTCTTTTTTGTATTTTTAATTAAAGATAGTGAAAGTAAGTTTAATCTTGATGCATACTCTTTTAGATTTCTTACAATGTGCTTGCAATGTCTTTTCGATACGTAAAATTTAATTTAATAAATAATAATGAAATTTCAATATGTACAAAATTGATGATTTTGGCAGTTTTAGCGCAGGCTTATACGGGGTAGTAGTCTGGCACAAAACGCGAAAGAGTAACTAAGCGGAGGAAGTTTGCTTCGAGTCAAAAATTGCTGATTAAGGGGAAGAGGCTTATAAGGGGCAGACTTATGACAGGTATTCGACTGTAACTGCGACTAGAAAAGAAAAAAAAATAAAATAAATGAAAGATGTAGTAGAAGAAGAAGAAGGATAGAGACATTGAACCTCGAGTAGCGAATATGCAGAATACAACGTATCGAGACGACCAATATCTTCAACACTGTGGCAACGGTTCACGTTTTCGCATCGTACGTAAATACTAACGGTTTCGCAAGACTACCCGGCGATTCATTGTGCACTCGTAAACTTTGAAAAAAAAAAATAAAAATAAAATAAGAAGAAAAATTTCTTTATCGAGTTTGTATCAGGAAAACATTTTTACAATTTCATTCGAAACTTATTGCGAGAGTTTTATCGCGAGATTCGAAAGTTTTCGTACGGTGCGTAAATTTTGTTTATCAAGTTTTTAATGAAGATGCGATAGGTGGCGCGAATCGAATCGAGCAGGAAGTAAATCGTACGATCGCGAGAAACGTTAACGTACCTGGCAATGTAGCGAAGCCTGGTCATTTCATTCGAGTTTATGTTCTTTTTTCAAAATTTCGTTTCAACTTCGTCGACACTCTCAATAAATGCACACGAGAGATATATATACGTGCAAGTATATATTTCTCCAATAACTACCACTCTCGATCAATCTACAACCTTGGCGAAAATTCGTATGAGCACACACTTAAAAAAATAAATAAGTAAATAAATAAATAAATAAGTAAATAATTTAAAAAAAAAGCATATATCTTCATCTCCTCTTTTCCTCCAAGATTCAAGTTTACAAATAATTCCAATCATCAACGTAAGGCAAAATTCATGGACAGACAAACGAAATGATAGAGCTACGGAGAGAGAAGGACGAACTTTGGAACGAAAGACTCGAAGTAGAAATGAGGATAAAGAACGAACACGAGGAAATAAATTTGAAGAGAAAAAAAATTCCAACTGGAATTTGGTCAATCTAAGGTAGTTCTCGTGAAAAATGTCGACAGATTTTGTTAGAAATTTGCACAAATCTTTTTGGATGTTATCTGAATGTGTGGATCAAATTTTAAAAGGTTTTACCACGTAAATAGTCAAGATATTTAATGTTAAAAATCTCAATTTTCCGTGCTCTTGCATAAGAGCTCGTGTTTGATGTTACGATGTTCAACACTTAATATTTTGACATCTAGATGGTGAAACTTCTTGAAATTCTGTACAAAATTTTTATATAACTAAGAATAAAATTTATCAAATCAAATAGCAAATATATCTGACTTTAGATTCTTTAATTTGCAAAAACTTTTCGTAAGGATGTATGGGACAGAAAAACTCAGCAAAAATCCAGACTCTGGCTTTTACCAAAAAGTTGCCAATTTTTTGAGCCTTAGTTTGACTATCAATTGACAACTTGAGCATTTTTTTAACAATTATTTAATCATTTTTTATTGTTTAAATAAATGAAAAATCTTAGTAAAAAGTTTTAAAAGTACTATTTATACAAAATGAACACTTTTAAGAATATATTTAAAAAAATTCACAAGAATCTTATATTTTTTGATTTGTACTTAGTGAAAATTTGGCAAATTTGTTTAAGAATGAAATAACTTATCAAATTCTCATATTTTCATTTTAATGAACTTAAACTCGCAAATCACTTTAAACATTTAAAAAAACCGAGAAAAATATTTTTTATATGACTGTCCCAAGAGAACTACCTTAAAGGTGAAAATAAGAAAGTCCTAGGGAGCATTTTTACAGGACAGAGGATTATAAATTCCAGGTATTATTGCTGTACCATCACGAGGTACACATCACACATCAAATTAATGCTGTGTGGCCATTTCCCACATAAGTAAGAATATTCAGCCACTTTTATTTCAACGAAATAAATTTAATAAGAAATTTACTGAAAGTGATATACAAATTCAGAGATGGTTATCGGTCGAAGAATTTAACGCGTAACGAAATAATATTATTTCTCGTTGCAAAACCAATGAGGTATAATCATTTTAATTTCGCCCTCGCTCAATGAACGGTGGATTTGTATTTAATTTTTAATCAATGAGAAAATCGAGAGTAAGTTTCATTTTCCAACAGATTTTTCTTAATCAATAAAACTGGGAATTTCGGTTTGAATTTATCATTATAAGTTTATCTGGCTATTGACAACTTTGATTATGATAATCTGCAAAAACTATAAAAATTGTCTTTCGTGACCGGGAAAGTCTTCGTAAACGCATCGCCAAGACCGAATGAAACAAATAACAAAAAAAAAAGAAAAAATTGAATAATCGAAGAATATTTCGAAACGAATTGGTGAAAATTTGCATAAATCGGTGCAACCCCCTAGTATCATAGTCGATAACATTTTTATCGATAATATTAACGACGAGATAAAAGAAATCGATTTGAGTCGTCGTAATGTCTTTCAAACGAAGAAAGAAAAAAAAGAAAGAAAGAAAGATTAAACGTTTAGAATGAATTAAGAAATGCTGGGTGCTGAGAGCGAGAAAGTGACGAAGAAGGCGCTTTTGACGGGGAACGCGGAGAGACTCGTTTGCTCGGATGTGATCGATCGTAGAGCCGTTACGGGGAGAGAGAATAATGGGAGAAAGAAGGCGACATCGACATCGACTCGAATGTTGAGCGAAAAAACAGCGAAACACGAAGTTTCCTCCGAATCAAGAGTCTTCTCTCTGTCTCTCGTTTGTTTTTTCTTTTTTCTTGCTCGGGATGTTTACGTGTCTGTGAGTGTGCATGTCGTGTGGCACGGAACTTAACCCCGTGAATATAGCAGACCGATAGCAGCGGAGGTTCCAGTAAGAGGAGGATCGATGTAAGATAAAAGGTAGAGAGAATAAAAAAACAGTTGTAGAAAGGCATGCATAGAGAAACCCGTCGTTATTATGCCGTTATACATATAAACCAATGAGCTTACGAATAATAAATATATAAACATATTTATACATTTAAGTTTAATAAGTGTGGTGGCTTGGTTGGTACACAGGACGAGACGAGAATCAAGCTCTTTCGTGCATTCATTTTTTTGCTCTTTTGTTTTCTCCTTTTTGGCAGATTCCAGTCGTTCGGGAACGTCTTTTCATAGCTCGCGAATTAAGGCATGTATACAACCGTACCAGAAAAACAAAACTCTACCAGAATAACCCTAAGAGCTCACACAAGGCTTCCCCAAAACTCAGCAAATTTTTACGGTCTTGGATTTCCAAAAGTTTTGCCTTTTCAATTGCATTTTTCTCTGTAAATATTAAATATGAGGTCTTTTTTCATTAGTTCATTTCTTTTTTCAGGATGTGAAAGATTAAATGAAAAAAAAAATTTAACCTTTGTACGATAAATAAAGAGTCGACTACATCGATTTAACGTGCTGGGGTTAGCATAACCCCAGAGTGGGATATAAGCCTCAGATAGGGCTCTAGGGATAATTTAAATTTTGATAGAATAATTTAAACTTGTTGCAAATTGACTGAAGAACAGCATACTCAAAATTCAAAGTCAGGTATACTTGCTATGTGATTTGACAAATTTTATGTCAGATTTTTTTGAAAAAACTGAACAAAGTTTCTTTAATGTTCTATAAAAGTCTATGCAAAATTTCAATAAATTTCACCATCTAGAAGTCAAAGTATCGAAGGTTCAACATCGTAACATCAAACACGTGCTCTTATGGAAGACCACGAAAAATTGAAACAACAAATATCTTGACTTCTACGTGGTAAAACCCTTTAAAATTTATACCACATATTCAGATCACATCCAAGAAGATTTGTGCAAATTTTTAAGAAAATTTGGTCAAAATTCATTTTCTACGAGAAGTACATTCATCGATTTAGGTAGGTTTGAGCGCATTTCAGGGGTTTCGGTACAGCTGGAGAAAATAAATGAAGTTTTACGTATTAAAAGTATAGGGAATCGAAATTTGTTAAGATCACAATGAAAATTTGAAAGTACGTTCTTTGTCACTAAAGAAATTTGTATAAATTCAGAAAAAAAATCGTCTAAATTGTTATCGAGTAATCAAGTGTTGAAGTTACATTCTTATACACGGAAAATATATCTATATTGTCTAAAAATCGCTATTTCATGGTTCGATTGTTCGGAAAATAATTAGACGAAAATTGTTAAAAAAATCGTGTTTACGTATTTTCATATGAAAGAATATCCTCTCCAAATTTGAACGAATTTTTATCAAATTATTCTGGTAGAGTTTTTTAAATTGTATACGCTTGTAACCGTACTTTATTTTTCGGTAGAGTTGTAATTTTGGTAAAAATCTTTCTGGCAGAATTGTATACACGCCGCGAATAAAAACGCGAAAAAAAATCTTGATTCCGTTCTCGTCGATCGCTGCGTACCAAAATACAAAAAAAAACAAAGTTGATTGAGCCGATCGAACCGTACGGCATCTTGACCCACTCACCAACCTCAGACACAACCGAGTATTGTCCATTTGCTTGTACAACAATTCCCACACATAGAATAAAGTTTTTGGCAAACTGCTTGCGTACCACGTGTCTCGCTGATTTTAATCATTTTCTTCGACATTTAGTCCCCCTCCCCCCACTTCGAGAACAATAATCCCGGTTGGAAATTTGCAAATAGTCGAAAACTCCATAAACGTTCTTGGATTTGGACGTATATGAAAGAAGAGAGTGAGCGAAAGGGCGAGACCATTGCTTTTCGCTTATTTTTTTTGTTTTTTTTTTTTTAAATTGGTTTGTTGTTATTACGACAATGACACAGCAAATGCACGATACCATCACCACAACACTAAGAGGACCTATGTGTACCAACGAATGATATACACACGCGTTTTTGAACGTGCAGGCACACGCATATTTTGACACGTATGCAAGCCACACGTACTGTACATCATCCGGTGACAATAGGGCAGGCTCGTAAAGGTAGGTTTTTCTCCGTTATTCCAGAAAACTGTACACTCGGCTATGCTCCGCAATAAAATTTTGAAATAGAGAGGATGCTCGTCTTGTACGACTAATTTACGCCACTTCGCGATGTCATTCCAAAACGTGCATGCACATTGTCCTTCATTTCTAGGACCCCGCATCTTTCCTTGACAGCTCGAAACAGCATTCGTTCGTTTCATCAATTTTATTGTTTTTTATTTATTTTTTTATTTTTTATTTTTGCTCTTCGTGCGATATTTCGGGGCAGAGAAAAGATGCGACGTTCTCAGGAAATAACATTTCGATACAATTGCAAAGTCTTACCATCAAGTCCGTCGAGCATTTCCGGTGGATTGTGGTGCTCGGAAGTTTCGATCCCTGGCACACCGTCGCTCAAGGCTCCTGCCGTGGCTCCTCCTTCGTCACCTAACAACCCGACCGGGTGTCCCTGAATATAACGAGAATTACATTAATGAGCCAGCCAAGAGTAAATGACGCTTTATTAAGGTGGTTCGTCTGTCATATGAGCGTTTATTGATTTTTTTTTAATGTTTACAGACTTTCTTTAATATCATATGTATGTACCAAATTTTAGAAGGATTCACTGTAATGTATGTAATGTATGTAATTCACTGTAATTAATGTATGGAAGTCGTGATATTTCATGATAAATATCAACTATTTATGAAAATTCTCCATAATAGCCCCTGTTACAATGACAGTTTTTAACAATAAATAGCTTGAATTGCAGACGGTGAAGTTTTATATAATACAGGCTAACTCGGTGAACTTCGTATCATCTACACAGTCGATTCACATGCAAAATTAACAATTTTTTATTTTTCAGCTTGCACTGAAAGAAATGACGATAGTGGATTTTATCACAAAGTGACAACTATGGTTATTATTTTATAACTAAATATATGTTTATAGTAAAATAAAGTATATTTAGGATATAATCTAGACAGAATAAATATAATTAGTTTCATAATAATTAGTATAGTTGTCACTTGTGTATAGTAAAATTTATCATTCTTTTCTCTCAGTGTAATTTTCAAGTTTTTCCAACTTTTTTTTCTAAACCACTACTGAACTATAGCGAACAAAACAAGAAAAAAATTTTAATCGGTCAAACCGTTTTTGAGTTTTAACGAGACTAACGCACAGCGGTTCATTTTTGCATATGTATATAGATAGAAGAAACTTTGTTTGATTTTTTAGAAACATATATCGTAAAAGATTTGCTAATTATATACCAAATATACGTATACGAAACGATTTTTTTTCTAAATTTGCCAAAATTTGCCTAAACTATCTTTGATGCCATGTGCATATGTGTATTAAATTTGAAGAAGTTTATCTGCCTAGAATTCGAGATGTTCACTATCGAAAATCACAATTTTTTTATACTCTCTTATAAGAGCACGTGATAAATATTACGATCTTAAACTCTAAATATCTCGACTTCTAACTACTTCTTGAAATTTTGTACAGCTTTTTATAGTATTTCGAATAAACTCCAATAAGTTCTTTAAAAAAATCATTAAAAAATGTTTTCCCTAATTTTCGTACGTACGTATTAAGTACGGATCATCTTGAATTACCCTGACTTTCAAGTATGTTGTTCTTGAATCGATGAGTACCAATTTTTTCTAATAAACTTAAGCTGCAAAACCACATGGTATGGAGAACAGCTAAGATAAAAATTTTTTGATTTAATTCTTATGGATGTACTACCTTAATTAATTTGCAAAAACTTTTCTTAATAAACTTATCGTCGCAAATCATTTTGATCGTCAAAAATCGTCATAAAAACAGAAGAAACATTTGGATTTGACAGTGACAGACGAACCACCTTAAAGTGGTCCGACGATGAGGGATTTTAGATTAAGTGTGCAATGTAATTTTTTCCAAGATAATTCGTTGAAAATTTGCATTGACATTTGTGGTTACCGTACAATTTATAAATCAAGATATTTATCTACGAAAATCACGACTTTTAACATTGGTCTTATGGGAGATCCCAAAAATATCCAATATTTAATAATTAATATTTCAATTTCTAGAAAGTGAATGCTATTAAAATCTGCACACAAATCGCGTAACAGACTAATCTCAATTGTACACCAAATTTCATCGTAAAATCTTGGACAGCTTAAAATCATGGGACCACCATAACATTCGTGCACTCGTTTTTTACCAGACAGAAAAAATAATAAGCAATAAAAAAGAAAACACGGGGATTCATGCGGATTTTAAAAATCTGAGCTTTTATTTTTCCAAAGGATAATAAAGTTTCGCGGCAGTGCTGTGATATAACAAAATTGAAAAAAAAAAAAAAACTTTTCATCAATTTTCGCATTCAATAACGGAGCCGCACATTATAACGAGAGTCAAAGTTTTAAATGGACTTCTCACTTTTCAGCGCGCGTATACGCGGTGGTGTCATTCGTATCGATCGATCGCGCACGAGATAATGAGTTCTCGCGAAAACGCGAATCTCGCTAAATTTATTTACCAACTAATTTTATGAAAACGGGATGGTTCATAACTCCGCAGCATTAACATTCGATGCCAGGAAATTTCAGCTGTTCGACGTTCTGAATAAATTTTCAACGCTGAAATTTGTCCATCAACGACATCCTTTCTGTCGACTCTCCCCGCAATAATCAAACTCGTGGTGGGGCATAAAACGTCACAATATGAAAAAATTCATTATCAGAATTTATAACGAGTGTGTGACAATATTTTATCTGCATGGAAAAAAATATGCGAGTATATATTTTCATACGTTTGACTAGTCAAGCGATTCGTCTCGCTCGTGGTAACTTCAAAAATATAAAAAAGCAGTATCTATTTTATTTAATGAAAAAATATGAAACTGGAGTATATTGAATAATTTTTTATTCAACTATTTAGAAAAATTTCTACTTTTCGAAAAAAAATATATAAAAGATGATTTTAATTGACTTTGTTGGTTTGAATCATGCTTTTAAAAAGTATATTAACTGAATGGAGACATCTGGAGCGAGATTAATGCATCAAGTTTTTAATTCGAATGGCCGGAGCGTCGACACGATGCACGAGAGAACGATTAATATTATCTTTTCATAAAAAAGAAGCAACAAAAATCAAAACACGTTCCTCCCAAAAAAAAACAAAACTTCGCCATACGATTTTTTTATAAACTCTTTTTTCTTATCACAACAGCCTAAAAAGAGCATCGAAGTATGAATTAACGAAATAAAGACAATTTTATCGCGAGGGAGGATGTAGGACGAAAATTTATCCGCCCACGCGACAATAGGAAACAACGAAAGCCGTATGTAACTGGCAAAAACATTCTGACAGATGAAAAACACGCTTGGTAACAACGGTGGTAAAAATTGCTTTGACGTTTTAACGTGTCCTTCGTACGAACAAGATATTCTTTGTACAATACCGGACTACAAAATTACAATAGGTAAATGAAAAAAAAGTAAAAAAAAACATGGAGGAATAGACATGAATGACACGGAAATCTCGTGGGGAATGCATTCATACCAACACACACGTAAATGCAATCAACAATTAAAATGAAACGCGGAGCTTCGATCGAACACTGAAATCGTTCCAGTGAGGTAACAATGTCGCGAGACGAGTTGCGAGGAAAATGATACAGTTTCGCGTGGTACGATTTTCCTTCTCTCTCTCTCTCTCTCTCTCTCTCTCTCTCTCTCTCTCTCTCTCTCTCTCTCGCTTGTTTTTATTTAAGATAGTTTTGTCAAAAAATCGTTTTCTTGGGATTTTGTTGAAATTTTGCACAAACTATCTTTGATATCGTGTGCGTATGTGTATTAAATTTTAAGAGGTTTTACTACTACGTAGACGTCGAGATACTTATTAAAGTCGAAAAATCACTAATTTTTGTACTCGCCCATGTGTCAAGGAGGTCGTGCTGCTACTCGTCAGTCAATTGAGTAACTTTGACGAAAAGTTTTTAATTACAGTTAACTTTATATTTTAAACATTTGATTTTTAAATATTTTGAATATTTAAAGAAAATAGGTGCAAAATTTGCTGTAAATAAAGCATTGAAAGATAAATGTTTCTTTAGAAGTTGGTCAATTGTTTTGGTCGTCGTTACTTCACGTTGCCAGTTTTTTGAGACTCAACATTAATTGAAAATGTTTCAAAAATTACCTCGATAACTTACGTTTTTACAACCCCATATGAATCATTGGTAATTTATTAAAGAGTTAATCAACAATTCGTTTAGCTGTGTAGTCAATAATTATTTTTAAAATTTTATTCAGGAAATATGTTGTGCATTCCGCCATAAGAGCCCGTGTTAAAATTGCATATTTTGAAATTAAATTACTCACTCAAATGATCGACGACCTATACAATTTTTTTTTCCTTTCTGTACAGTTTTATGAACTCTACAACATATATTTTTATTAGACTTTTATCTAATAACTCTCACCACAGCACGAGCTCCTTATGGAGGGTGGTTACCTTCATTAAGGGTGGTTCAGAATTTAATGAAATTAAGCACTTATGATCTCTAATTTGAAATATGAAGGCACCATTATTTATATTTTTTTCTACATATTTCTCAAGTTATCGAGCACCATAGTTGCATTCTTGTCTATAAAATATGTAACAATGCAAAACCTGCACTTATACACCTATACCTATACAGTTATTAACTTATATTTATACTTTTTAAAATTCTCTATGTTTTAAAGGTGATTGGTTTGTAAAATGAACGTGGATAGACATTAAAAATTCACATAAATTTTCTTTAATGTCATAACCACGTGTGTGGCAAATTTTAAAAGGTTTCACCGTGCGGAATTTCAGATATTTTATGATAAATATAAAATTTTTCTGTAAACTCTCCATAAAAGTGTGTGTAAAAATAACAGTTTGCAACAACAAATATCTCGAATTCAAGACGGTGAAATCTTGTAAAATTTTACAGAGAGTTTTATATAATATTGACTGTGTTTAGATTTTAAGAAAACTCTATCGTAAAAAAATTTGTAAATTATATACCAATTATATACCTGGCATTTCCGACCTTGCATAACCTCGACTTCAGATTATGTTGTCTTTTCATTAATTTACAACAACTTTTTCTGATAATCGTAAAATTGCAAATCACTTTGAATGTCAGAAAAACATCATAAAAATAGAAGAAATTTTTGCATTTGACTGTGATGGACCAATCACCTTAACAAGGGAATTGGTCATCAACCTCCTTAAATATTGAGATCTTCGTCTCTAAGTATCTCGATTACTACGTAGTGAAACTTCTTTAAAATTTTTCGCAGCTTCTTGTAGTTACATTAATAAGTTTGACCCTAATTTAAAAAAAATTGCAACATCTTATTTTTCCTACTTTTCATCCGTAGCAAGTACAGGTCACCTTAGATGATCTCGAATTTTAAGTATGTTGTTCTTCGATTAATTTGGAATAACATTTCTTGATGAACTTAAATTGAGGAGGTATTAACGATAGTACGAAAATGAATTATTGCTATTAAATTTTTTTACACTATAAAGAATTAAGGTAATTATCGTTAAAAATGAATTTCGACAAATTTTCTTAAAAATTTGAACAAATCCTCTTGGACGTGACTGAATATGTGGATAAAATTTTAAAAGGTTTTGCCACGTAGAAGTCAAAATATTTCATGTTAAAAATCACAATTTTTCGTGCTCTTCCATAACAGCTTGTGTTACATGTTTCGATACTCAACCTTCAATATTTTAACTTCTAGATAGTAAAACTTCTTGAAATTTTGCACGAAAATTTTCTATAACATCAAAATTAAAATTTTTTCAAAATTTTTCAAATCATGTAGCAAGCGTACTTGGACGATCTTAAATTTCGAATTCGAATCGTGATTTTTGACAATAAATATCTCGAGTTGTACGTAATAAAACCTTTTAAAATTTAATATACAATTGGACATTGTATCTAAGAAGATTTTTGCTAATTTTTAACAAAATCGTAAGAAAACGATATTTTGATAGAACTACCTTAATCCAGTTTGATAGCTAAATTTCAAGCATCATTACCGAATGAAATAAGTGAAAACTATAGTGTCAAACTATAGTTCGACATGAGCCAGAGTCTTGTGAGAAACCGTTAAAACTGAATTTGAAACAATCTAAAATATCTTACGTGCTCATTAACGTGTATGGTTCAATTATAATTAATAATTATTTATTGACCATAAAAATATATGATCATTGAACTTTTTAAATAATTATTTCATTATATCGGACATGACACTTGTATGTGAGTAAATCCAAGTCAAATTATATCCTAGCAATGAAAATCACTTTTTTTTAACTATTTCAATGATATTAATCTTTTACATTTAAATTTTAATATATTCAGTAAAAAAGATTTACTCATTGTCAAAAGTCTTTTATTTACGCCTGATTAAAAAATCAGTCAAACAGTATCTCTTTCCCATAATACGTATCGATAATACCTCCTTAAGGAGGTTCACGCGTTTACCATGTAAATATTATTTTTTAACTTTTTTCTTAAAATTTGGCGTACACTTTCATCTAATACCCAACTAGTGGTCGAATTTCAATAAAATTTATCGTCTAAAAATCGAGATATTTATCTTTGAAAATTGCATTTTTTTTGTGACTTCTCATAAGACCACGATGGTGTTAAAAATTACTATTTTACACAATGAATATCTCGACATCCGCACGATAAATCTTTATGACTTTGAAGTTTGCATCGTTCGAATACAATGCATTTTTTTTTTAATTTATTCAACTTTTTTTTCGATTCTTGTTCTAAAAGTCATTAAAATCAAGCCTCTAAATACAAAAAGAATCAGTCCTACGGAATCCAATCCTTTTAGGGCTAAAAAAAATGAAAAAATTCTGTCACCCCCTCTGCAATTTTAAATTCGTTGCATTTCAACGATGCAAATTTCAAAGTCATAAATCTTTCTTAAATATTAAATTAATTAATTTTCGTCAGATTATCTCGAAAATAATTTCACTTGATAATTTTTGCCTCAACTTTGCAGGCAAAACGAGGGCGCGCGATCGAACAAACGCGTGAGCCTCCTCAAAAAAACCATACCCTATGAAAAACTGACAAGAGACTGTACCGATAGAGCAACCTCAACTTTCACGTATCCTAATTTAAAAAGAAAAAAAAATAGAAAGAAAAAAGAAAATCCTAGATGTTCACTCAATGGCGAAAGCAAAGGGTTGCTTGGAATCGGTCTCCTTGGTGGCGCACAAATTGTGGGCCTTGCACTTGTCGTGATGATTGACAATCTCGAGTCTAAAATTGCCGTTGCCAGCGGCGAATGAGGTGCGAATTTCGGGTATGGTGTCGCTCCACTTTCTGCAATATTTGCAGAACATGAGGTTCGAGCGTTGGTCGTACCGGAGCCAGGGATAAGTTTGTAGCCAGGAGGTTTTAAATCTACCGGCTTTTCTGGCCTGACCGAGGCTATTGCTGTTGTTGGTGCGCGATTGGCCGAGATTTTGGGACAAATTTTGGGATATTCCGGGAACGGGAAGGGTCCGATTATTCGCGGACGCTAAATTTTGCCGATCGGTAAGCTCCAAGTGGGCTTTCGCAGGCTCTCTCGGACAATTGGCTCGCTTCCGAAGCGCCTTGACTCGTTGACAGTCCGGTTGTGACATAATCATACATTGAGGGCCACCTGCCACGGCGGAGCTCTCACGAGATACTTGTAACAGGGCCGCGACTTGAGGATCGTCTCGACACACGCTCCGCGCATCCACAGTCTCATCACTCTTCCCACCACTTTGAAACTCCCTCTCCACACTAGTCTGTCAACAGAGAAGGAAAGGATATGCGCTTTATTCAACATATCTCAACTTTTCTCTATTTTCTTTTTTTTTTCTTTTTTTTCATTTTTTCTTCTTCTTCTTTTTTTTTCATTATTTAGCTGACTTCTTTTCTTTTTCGTAACATGTTACTCGACAATCCCTTCCTTCTTCGTTTTCTTTTGTTCCTTCTCTCACTCATCTCTCTCTCTCTCTCTCTCAGTGTCGTCTTCACACTCATTTACTATGCAACCCTTACAAGGGATATTCTAGCAGCACCGAGCTGGGGAGCATTGCACTGCAATATTCTATGCAATATTGCACGAAATTATACTTTAAACTTTAATCTGCATTTATATACGACTATTATCATTTTATTTAGCGTCAAGTTATTTGTAAGATTAATTGTAAGTTCAAGTTTTATAAAGGTATTTTTTAAGTATATTCTTATATATAATTGTACAATTAATATTTGAACTTATTTTATATGTAACCACGTTTTTTTCTATGTAATTGCCTACGGATTTTTTTCCAAAGCATAATAAAATGCATTTATTCATTCATTTATTCATTTTCTCTCTCTCTTTCTCTTATGCGTTTTACTGCATTTCTCGGTTTATAATTATTAACCGAGACTGCGTCGTCTTATTTTCATCCTTCTCCTTTTCGATTGTGTTTTTAGCTTTGTTAATTACTTATTTTTGTACTTGTATTTCATTTTGTTTCAGGAAATTCTCATGGCATAAATCATTCATCCATTCATTCATTTATTTCTCGGAAATCTTCGCACTGAGAGAAAATTAACCAATATCGTGATTACGAAGACTATCAAAGAATATTGAAAGTGTATTTATTCAGGTTTTTTTGCAATCTCGTATCACTTACAAAACGTTTCGTTTCCTCCATTATTGCAGGTTACTTGACTGTTGGATTATAAAATTATATATTTTCTCCTCTTTTCTCGCCACATTATCCTACAATACAATTGTGTATTTAGCCTTGTTAATTACTTATTTTTATACTTGTACGTCTTTTTGTTTTAGTAAATTTTCATGACAAAAATTATTCAATCATTCATTCATTCATTTCTCGGGAATCTTTACGCTGAGAGAAAATTAACAAATATCGTGATTACCAAGCCTATCAAAGAGCATTGAAAGAGTATTTATTCAGGTTCTTTGCAGCCTCTTATCACTTATTATAAAACGTTTCGTTTTCTCCATTGCAGGTCATTTGACTGTTGGGTTATAAAATTATAGATTTTATCTTTTCTCGCCATATCATACTACAATACAAACATTTTTTTCTTCAAACATTCAAAGTACTGTTAATAAACATTTTTTTGCCTTTTCAACGCATTTACGTCACACTTGGATGACAGTCAGCGTCGAGCGTACACTCGACCGAACCTTCTCCAATTTGCGAGTCAATTTCGAGCCCTTGTGTCTCGATAATGAACAAACTTTTCCAACGAAAGTAAAAAACCACCTGGGAGTATTTTCGTACAAATTAATTTTATAATTCTTTTTTGTAATCCTTCGAGAATAATAGTTTCGCACACTAAACCTTATTTTCGTTTTTTTTTTCAAAAATAAATTCTTTTTTTCGATATCATGGCGTTAGGGTTTAAAAACTTCCATGTACACTGAGAAAAAATGTTGATTGAATCAACAAAATTTTAGTACAATCAATCAACAAAAATTGAATCAACAAAATTTTAGTAGATTCAATCAACATTTTTTTCTCAGTGCATTCTTACGGGAATGTACAAAATTTTATTTTTAACAATAAATAGGCAGAACTCGATACTTTCATAAAAAATTAACATTTTTTAGTGGGCGATGCTTATCGCAATAATGGTGTAATTAACATCGTGCATAGAAAAATTTGTATTTCTCAGAAAAATAATCGAGGGTTTATTCATGTCATATCAATATTTTTTTAATTTCAGAAGTATAAGAAAAAATTTCATATACTTTGACGAAATAGTTTTATTGAACGATTCAAGGATTTTATTAAAGTCCAAAGCTGCTGAGATTTTATATAGTGCCTTATGGGAAATTCGTACAGTTGCTCAGAATATTAATTGAAAAATAAGAAATTTGTACGAATTTTTCCATATATTCGTAGCGAAGTGTGTATTTTTTGTAGACAATAATTTCAAGAGGTTTCACTGCAACTTTTGTATTTGTTTTAACAAAAAAAAAAAATTTAAGCTGTCGATATAATATGCTAAGTTGCCAACTGTTGGCCAAACCAAAACACAAAAAGTTAGCAACTTTTTGGAAACGGGTAACCTGAGTTTTACATATTAAACGTCACAAATTAATTTTTTGCTGGGATTATGTCCCATACATCTTTTAAGGTGTTTCGGTACACCATAACGAAATGATAAAAATTCGTTCAAATTTGGAGAGGATATTCTTTCATATGAAATGCGTAAACACGATTTTTTTTAGAATTTTCGTCCAATTATTTTTCGAACAATTGAACCATGAAATATTATTTTTTAGATAATATAGCTATACTTTCCGTGTATAAGAATGTAACTTTAACAATTGATTACTCGAAAACAATGTAGACAATTTTTTTTTCTGAATTTATATACATAAATTTCTTTAGTGACAAAGAACGTTCTTTCAAATTTTCATCGTGTTCTTAACAAATTTCGATTCCCTATACTTTTAACACGTAAAACTTCATTTAT